>PRKT01000272.1:310889-386507 GCA_003671525.1 Saccostrea glomerata | reverse complement strand
CAATTATCCATTTTTTTTTGCTTAAACTATAAAGTGCCTGTAGAAGTGGAAGGGGGGGGGAGGGGCTAAACCCACGCCCCAATGATCAATGTCTACATTATGAAAAAAGAAATTGGGAGGGGGGGCGGCCTATGGGTTTGTCAAAGAATACTCATGTTGGTTATAAATTTCTATCTCCTTACTCGTGTTGCTATACCATAACCATGATAGGATGACGTGAGAGGCCTGTTGCGAACCATCGGCGTTCTCATAAATCATAAGATTTGCTCTTTAAAAATTCCACGCTGAAAAAATAGTCCCCTTTGTTTCTTAATTACATATAAACGTTTTTTTTTCATCGAACAGGATCTTGAGCAACCTCGCATGTAGTTTGACCATGGTGTCAGATCATGTCATTTGTTAAATGCTAATGTTATAGCGTTTTTACACATTACAAAAGAAGATAAATACCTCAAAAGCTGGCAAAGGAACTCTTTAGTGTATAAGTAAAAATAATTTGGTACATTCGGCACAAGTTTAATTCATTCAATGCTATAATATCCCGACAATGTAGATGTAAACAACGTTATCTTTGTAATACCGGATGTTTTCTATGCATCCCGGTGAGGGCGCTGCAATCGGAAGAACATCGTACAGTGATAGCTATTATGACGTCATCGGAGTCGGCGGTCCCTTCGCTTTAGGTCTATGGATCAACGTATGTTTAACTTATGTTCAACATATGGTTCTCAAAACATATGGTTAACATGCGTTGCAATTTTACCTGTGTAGGCCAAACCTCTTTACTGTAACCTGAACTGTGCTGCGTTGTAAGTACATAAACAAATCATTGATAAAAGAAATTAACAAGGCAGGACGTCCATAATACATGTCTTATGAAGAAAATAAAGGATTAAGTACTATTAATTGTTAAATATATACATTTGTGGTATCTCTCCATTATATAAACATACAGAGAGAAAATATCTTCAATTCTGTATGAAGTTTGTCAGAGGTCAATACTTGACCTAATCACACTGCGCAATAATATCTACCGGTACATAAATTATAAAATGACCTGCTCTACTTGCTTTTCATGTATAAAAATGAATAAAATACGCAAGTAAAATGATAATTATTTTATTTTAAATGTAAACAAGTATTTCATACAGTTTTTGGGCTATGGATTCAACCTGTGTACATAGAGAAAACCAGGAGGCTAGCGTCTGTTTACAATTTTCTTCACTTTTGTCAGCTGAACAGTCTCTAACGTTCATCCTTATTTTTTGGATAGAGCTTTGGTTAAATTTTCATAATAAACTTTTATTTTATCTTTAAATTTTACTCACGATAAATGTGTAAATCTGTTGGAAAATATCTTTGAATCATGCCATAAACAGCTGCCAAACACCTCGGCGTTTTTGTAGTTCAATGTAAAGCTGTGGCTAGTGTGTCCGTGTTTATCAGTGTTTTACGATAAGTATGCCTTTAGTTACTGAAACCGTGGAATGTTTTTGATCAAATTGCAAATTAACTGGCTCGGACAAGTGTCTCAGTCCATCGGATCCATCCATCCCTTTCCAGCGACCGAAATTCCTCCAACTTTTTATCATCAAACTTCGGACGTGTTTCTTGTGTCTTTTCAGCATCGATTATCATTTTTCAAGAATAAAATATTCCCAGACAACAATCTGTTCACTATTACTGATCACAAGAAGCCTTTAATTCACAAAACAATCCCTTCGAAATAGATTCCTTAGCCTAATGAATTCGAAGCGTAACCGCCATGCAAGCCGATTTACACCTTGCGTCATTTTTCAAAATCTACGACTGACGGTTAGTGCGATAATTTAAATTCGAAAATATTCAATTGTCTGTCTCAAATGTATATATAAGTAATAAATAACAAGTTTATAAACTTCAATAGGAATTGAAGTGGGTCGGTACGTGATCAAATTTTCTGAGAAGGCTTTTTCAGATGAACAGGGCAGGGTATATATACATGTACAGCAATTGTAAGCGTGCTGTTTTCAAATCCAAGGAACAAGATGAGAAACCTCCTCGTTTGTTTAACCGTAAGTAACCTTGCTTCTTTCTTTTTTCCATTATCTGTTACTTTTGTGATGCGAAAAAATATATATGTGTTAGCACTTGAAATTAATTTTGAAATAGATTTCATCTTTCATATTTCATTGTAATACTATGGTAAAAACCACAAAAAAAAATAATTTATTTCATCATATTTGTATCTTTCATTTATAACTGACTTAATAAATCAGAAAAAAAGTTTATGTCCTTTATGAAGGTGTTTTGCCAAGTTATTACTGTGCGTTCAACTTTTTTTATGACAAAGCAATAGTTTAAAAACGTTCGTAAAACGTGCGAGATTGTTTATATAATGCGATAGACCGTGCGTTAAGCGGTTATAATTGCTTGAGGTTTCAATTAAGGAACCAATGTCTAGTTAGAATAGCATGCCAAGGCATCAACGATAGCGGTAAATATGGGAAATCCCATGTTTCCCATATCCCACGTTTCTCACTATCGCTGATGTCCATAGCATACTTTACTAACAAGACAGTGTTTCCTTTTTTCCATTTCATTGTGATATGAAATTGTAGTTATAGATTCTAAAAATGTAGACTAATAGATTTAAATTACTCAAGGCCACCCATATAAATTTGAATAATTCTCGCCTACTGACACAAGGACAGTTGCACGAGATTTACATGCATATTAGATGTTCCTAGCTCTTGGCTTATCTACCATAAAGCGGGTTATTTTAGCGGGGTGTTAATTTTAGCTTATTTTGGCGTTTTTGTGGTAGCCCGCTAAAATTTGAATCGCCAAAATAAATTCTTATACAAAACAATTTCATTTTCATTAATGTATTTCTTTTTTCTTTCCACAAGGTTCTTTTGGCGCTGAATCTAACCCAAGCAAGTTGGTAATACTTCACCGTGTAAATATGAAAAATCTTTTTTTTTATATTTGGTGTTGTTGGAATATGTTTTTTCTTTCTTTCACTTTTTTTTAGCACAAGATGAATAAAGGAATGTAGAAATAAATATTCTTATTGTGACATGAATATTGGGTTAATTGGATCACATATGATTTTTTTTCTGTCAGTGCAAGAGTCTAATAGGCAAAAATGAGACAGGCGCTTCATGTTTTGAATATTTAAATTCTGCTTTTTTTCAATTTATATATCTGTCTTTGGGCTTAACATTGAGATTCAGTATTTATAACTTTTCTTTTTTGTTTAATTAAGTAACTCCAAAATAACTTTTTTTTCAAAATCTGGGAAATGAGTCGTTGTCTATCGATAGGTATATTCAGTAAAGGGCTATTGGTATGATGGTAATGTTTTTCTAGAGTTCTAACTTTCATTGAAAAAAAATAGAATGATCATGTAATTTAAAATAAAATGCTTGTACAGAAGCTGATGCCTCTACTGTTAATCTGATATCTATGCCCTGATATTCTTATTTTTTAAGTGAACTTTTGGTTTCACCAAAATAAATAAGCCCACAAAGGGTAGACCGTAGACTCGTAGACTAGATTAAAGGGATTTGTAATTAAGATTTTTCCCAAGTTTTGGTATACAAGTTCTGTCCAGAAAGATTACCAGAAAACGAAAAGATAGTAATCAATATATAACAGGTTTTACAATTTTTGACAAAACATTTTGAAAAAAACCCCACACGAAATCGAAAATGGACCTGTCAAATATACATCTAATAAAAACTTTATATTCCTTCAATTTACTTTTAAGAACTTTTGGATCTATTCCAAAGCTGGGAATTTGAAGATTGCACATGACATATGTTAAATATCCACGAGGATATTCCGAAGGACACCGAATGAACTCTCAGAGTATGTTTCAATATAGACTCAAAAAGTGATATTTTTTTACTGAGCAACCCGTCTGGTAGCATCCTTTCGTTACGCCGTAATAATTTCATGAATAAACAAGCATTCCGAAAGTATTGCATAAGCAATACATGACCCCTACTGGGTTCCTCCTTTTTTTTTCTTTAGGATGTCTTTTTATAATATGCAAAAGTTATGACCAAGATAAATCTGCTTGATGTTAAAATTCTGAGGTTGTGCATGCCTTTAACCTAAAAAAATAACCACTCAAAGACAAATATTGCATTCATTTTTTCAAGTTGTTTTTTTTTTTCGCTTCATATTTACCATGTTGACTTTCGGAATTTAGCGCAGCACGAACGCAATCTTAAGACATTATGAAAAATTAAAAATGCCGGAATTCTAAAGAAATTCAATAAAGCAAAAGACCTGCTAGCGTTTAGAAAAAAGTGCATATGGAGAAATGGTGTTCATTCTGCTTATATACACATTCGACATATTTGAACTATAACGGCGGCAGATACCATAGATGTTTATATAGAGAACTTTTAAAAATTGCAATGTTTTTATAAACTAACTATTTTGGAAAATGTTCTTTCTCTGATTATTTTTTGGTTTTTCTTTATATCTTCTACTGGAATTAACAATAATGTTGATGCTAAAGTGGAAGTTGCGATCGCCTTTTTAATTTGAAAATTTGATGCGAGAATGCATTGTTTTATTGAAGAAAAGATCACTGAATAAGTGCCTTTCTCATTTTTGATGATGAAATGTGTTTATTGCAAGATGAAAAGTTCTTCCGCTGATTAATAAATTCAAACGAATGTCTATTTTTACAAAATATAAAATCTGAACAGTTTATTAAGAGTTACGACCGCTTTTTTTTTATCTAATTTCTTGCATTCGCTTTACCTACTTATTATCAAAACAAACGGTAATCATTAATTGGCAACTGATATTCACGCTTTTTTCTACCTATATAACTATTACAGGGGCTTAAAGAAATAAACATTAAATAGTCTTGCATGTTTTAATTTTGAAAAAATAAAGAAATTGTATATTTTGAGTTTTTGCAGGATCTTATGAATGTTCTTGAGAAGTAAATCATACTCGGATATTTTCTTTCGAGGTTAGGGATTTTCTTGACAAAATCAGATTTTTTAAACATCATCCATTCCTCAAAAATTATATTATATATATATATATATATATATATATATATATATATATATATATATATATATATATATATATATATATATATATTAAGAATTTGTCATTGAAATAATGGTACTTAAACAAGTTTCCTCACAAAAAATTAGGGTACCTTACAAGGCATTAATTTGGGCAAGATACTAAAGGGTCATGTTTCTCATATAACCCTTATGTGTAATCTTCTGAATGGCCTATATCTTTTCCATAAACGACATCAATCAACCAGACTTGATAATGGATATTGGGACCCGACACTCTAAACCACATTGAATGAAATAGGATGATATTGTTATGATTAAAATGATAGTTATAATGGTAGTAGTAGAGTGTTTCGGCGACGGATTATGCCTCATCAGGGACCCCAATAAACGATATTCCATGCTTATTGTAAACTTGATTTTATCAATAGATCTCCTATGTTTTTATGCTTACTATACGCAATGATAGGTTCCGATTTGAATAGATCTTTGCATGTTGGGTCTGCTTCCAAAATTTTCCAGTCTTTAAAATCCGTTTTTTTAATCCTTAAACGCGAGGGTTAAATTTTGTAACCATGACGTGTGGATGGCTAGGCTTTGTTTTTCTCCATTTCTTAAGAAGAGTTGTCTTTTCTTCTGTGTTGTTTCCTCGACTATTGGGTTAATTTCTTCCTCAGAATAGCCTCTCTTTGAAAAATGTCCCTTGAAATCCTGTATAATTGTTTTAAGAACTGAGGGGTCGTTAGTATTTCTGGAGTGTCTTATACATTCTCCTTTGATGAAACCTTTAAATACAGAGACGTTTTGTGCACTGTTTCTATGAAGTTATTGAAAATTATTAGTTGGTTTTATGTAAGATTTGATATCAAGTTTCTGACAATTATTAAATCTATTGCCTTTGTAAATCATTGTGTCAAGGAAATTCACAGATGAGTGAGCTTTTTCAAATGTGAATTTTAGATGTTCATGACAGCTGTTAATGATGTCAAAAAAATCTAGAATTTCTTCCTTTGCTCCGTTAAAAGTTATGAATCCATCATCCCTAAATCTACCATAAAAGAGAATTTTGTTGACATGTTGAAATTCAGATTCAATAAGCTGCGTTATTTCGTACATTCTTATGTCTGATATTTCCAGGGAAGGTACTGCGCCCATGCTGCAGCCTATGATTTGTTTGTAGAATTTTCCGTTAAATTCAAAGTAATTGTTTTCTAATACGCATCTGAGAAGAAAAAATAAGTCGTCCACATCAGGATACGGGATGTCTGAGTTGCTTTCATCCGCGTTGTTGTAAGCATTCCTGACGGCATTTAGTAGTTCTTCAAATTCCATATTTGTGTACATGCTGGTTACATAGTAAGTGAATAGTAACGCATCAGTCGGGAGTTCTAAACATTCGATCTTATTGATAAAATCAGTAGTGTCCTTGATATAAGTTAATTGTTTTTGTACGATAGGGATAAGAAAGTAGTCACAATATGCCCCAATTTTCCTCGGTGGTGTATTGCAGTGAGCAATAATTGGCCGCCCAGGTGGTAATCGTCTGATACTGCATAGGTCATTAAGGAGGGCATTTCGGACATTGTCTTGAAGTTTGTGTATTTTAGGGAGCAGATAAAATTGGCCACATTTGAGTGACGGATTTTTCTCTTTGAGAAATCGTAGAGTAGTTTTACAATGTATCTACGGAGCCCCTGGAGTGCATGTCAATTATTCTTGTTTGAAGACGATCTTGCAAGTATATTAAGTTTGGCTTTTCAACTTGCATATAATGCTTTAAGAGTAACTTACGCTCTGCTTCAAATATGTACTGATTCCTGTCCATTATAACTATAGTATTGCGTTTCTCCGCTTTTTTCATGAAAACATTGAGATTGTTCTTAAGCGAGGAAAGAGCGTTTCTTTCGCTATGAGTTAGGTTGTCTTGGAATGTTTTGGTTGTGATAGATGATAATTCCAACTTTGTTTTGTCAATGTATTCATCAAGTAGGCTACATGTGTAGGGGGGTTGAAAACTAAATGGGTGGCTTTTTGAATCTGCCCCATTATCAAAGTGATATTTGCATCTCAATTTTCTAGCAAACTCGTCGAAATCTTTAAGGATACACATCTTAACTTTTTTTTTTGTTTAGGTGTTGGAATGAATTTAAGCCCCTTTGATAGTAAGACATATTCATAATCATTAAGTTGGTATTTTGATAGACTAAGGACGTATTTACGTGCCTCGTTTAGGTGCTTCCACTTTTTGATACGTCTGAGGTTGGCAAAGTATGGTTTGATTCGTTTAGTACTTTAAGTGCCTTTTTCCGTCTATTGGAACGCCTTGCCATTCTAATAGAGGAAATGCATACCGAGTTTGTAGGTTATTGAGACTACAATTAATAAATGAATATCGTCTATTACACGTGTTGACGTTGTAATAAAGATTATAAAAGTTTAGCTGCACTGGCCCGTCTAGTTATCAGAGTGTGATAAGTTAGAGGGTGTTGTAGTAATCTAATGCGCAGATAGAACTTCATAGGTTATATTTTATTTAGTATCACGTGATCTATGTCACGCCTTAGAGAATGATATCAAATGAGATCAATTTTAAAAACATCAACAATAAAATAAATATCCTTATGTATTATTAAATACATTGTATGCTCATTGAGTGTACATTAAACATTCTCACTAGCTTAATCAACATCAAGTCTTTCCTGTGGTCACATAAAACTTACTAATTAGTATGGTCTGCTTCTTTGGGTTTGGTAGCGATGACCCTTATAGCTTGTATAGTTCCTGCGTTGCTGGTTATACTTGTGGTCTTGTTGAGGTTTCCCTTGGGACTGGCGATGGGTCTCCTGTTCCCGTAGGTCTGGTAGAGGGAATGTAGAATAACGATTTTGATTTGTCCCGGAATTCTTGCAGCTCCTTAGTGTGCTGGGTATTAATGTCCACGATAATTTGGTCGAACTTCTTCTGTTCTTGGGCGAAGTCTGGTGTAACTTTCCTCAAGTTTTTCCAAGCTGATTCCCTTAGGTTCTGAATATAGCGCTCTTTCTCTCTGATATCGTCATTGATATAGCTGATTACGGCCTGTGCTGTTTCCTTGGTTTTATTCTCTGCAGTTTGGTTCCAAAATTCCTCGAATTTGTCGTTTTCTTCTCTTCCTAGGTTCAAAGTGCATGAGATTTTAGCCGAGAACCATGGAGGGTAGCGACCTGTACGGAGGCCATGGTTGATGCTTTCTCTTCTTTTGGAAAGGGTCAAGCTTTTGTCCAGGGTCTCCTGTATTTCCTTCAGTTCTGTAGATGAGTTCCAATTAATTACGTTTTTAGGCTCTTCTGTCAAGGTTATAGATATGTCCAGGTCCGGGATGTTCGCTGCAGCCTCTAGGTCCAAGTCTGACGTTTGTTGATCCATTTTTTTCAAAGATAGTCTGTTAAAGCGTTTTATCATATACTAGGTTCAGATTAATTGTGGTGAGAAGTGAGTAATGTACAGAGCTTCTTTTGGTTGAATTGAATTTCTTTGAAGTGACAAATTTGATGGAAAAAAACGGATGTGAGATTTGGTAAAAAGAGGTGTTAGATGATGCTTCAAGGTGGTCAGAGGATGAAGCCCCAATAAATCGACCAAGCCGATCGCTGTCATAGAGATGCGATGCGCGGGATGATGTCAGTGGAACATTGTTCCTAATTCACATGTTTTCCATAAAACATGAAAATTATTAGTTGGTTTTATGTAAGATTTGATATCAAGTTTCTGACAATCTTACATAAAATCAACTAATAATTTTCAATATCTTCATAGAAACGTCTCTGTGCTTAAAGGTTTCGTCAAAGGAGAATGTATAAGACACTCCAGAAATACTAACGACCCCTCAGTTCTTAAAACAATTCTACAGGATTTCAAGGGACATCTTTCAAATAAAGGCTATCCTGAGGAAGAAATTCATCTAATAGTCGAAGAAACAATACAGAAGGAAAGACAACTCTTTTTAAGAAATAGAGAAAAAACAAAGCCTAGCCATCCACACGTCATGGTTACAAGATTTAACCCTCGCGTCAAAGGATTAAAAAAAACGGATTTTAAAGTACTGGAATATTTTGGAAGCAGACCCAACATGCAAAGATCTATTCAAATCGGAACCTATCATTGCGTATATATATATAGTAAGCATAAAAACATTGGAGATCTATTGATAAAATCAAGTTTACAATAAACATGGAATATCGTTATTGGGGCCCCTGATGAGGCATAATCCGTCGCCGAAACACTCCATCTACTACTACCATTATAACTATCATTTTAATCATAACAATATCATCCTATTTCATTCAATGTGGTTTACAGTGTCGGGTCCCAATAACTCATTATCAAGTCTGGTTGATTGATGTCGTTTATGGAAAGCAGTGGTTGGAGCGTCTGCACTAGGGTCGAGAAGTGAGGAGTTGATCCGTACGTCGCGGGTCCGAATCAAATTGTAGGTGTTAGAGACCGGTCCTTCGGATGAAACTTATAAACCGAGGTCCTGTTTCAGAAGGTGCTGGCACGAAAAAGATCCCTCCCTGCTCGATGGCCCTGAGAGTGCCGAGTATAGGACAACATTTGCAGCTCTCCACAGGCAACTGGTGGCGTCTACATATGAGTGAAGAATTCCTGAGAGGGACCATACATGATATACAATCAATTAAATAATTGACAAGATTTTTAAAAATTGAGATCAGATTTTAATAAATCTTAAACCAACTTTTAATGGCTCACTTGTATTGAATCAGGTTTATCTTTGATTTGAATTATTTGTTTTGACTTTCAAATTATATCTATAATTCAAAAAGGAATAAAGTGTATGATTATAGCATTGAAATATATATTCTCAAGGTCTGTATGTGGTAACTTGAACTATTTTAAATTTCCTTGTTCGTGCTCTCATTGACGTTAAAGATTTTAGCGAGCAAATAGGCTGTCAGCCTATTGTTTTCGAACACCGCACTAACAAACACCAAACATTAAGATTAAGGAATATGTTTTTTCCTACAATATTAAAATAAATATGTACACGGCTTTAGATAAATTTGCATTGATACTGCTTTATGTGGTTGGGACGATTTTTGTCCGGGATTTATAAAAAAAAATGATATTATGCGGTTGCATTTTATTAAGTTAATGTAATCGAGGCCTCAGCGAAACTAATGTGCTACTGGCTATTGATTGGAACATTACTGACAAAAAATATACTAGGAAGTAAATCAGGCTCGTCCGATACAATTTATGTTCTAGAAAAGAGCTTATTCAAACGTTTTTAAATAAAACAAATCTTTAAAAAATCAAATACATGAATAAATTAAGTAATAAGATCAGCAAATGCCATGTTATAATTAAGGCCACGCACAACATAATAAAAATAAATGAGATGTACTGTAATTCAGTTCTCATTACTGACAAATTAGGAGATCAAAATTGTTTAGTCTCTCTCTAGCTTTTCATTTCGTTCACCTCAAAAATTAGATTAAACCTTTTGTTTTCGAACAGTTCTAGCTTCTAATTTCGTACTGTATATGTACTAACTACAAGAAAAATTCGATGAAAAGGTGACTTTGTAGCAAAACACAGTTAGATAGAAAATAAAATATAAACAAGATGTGTTTGTTAAACACTGATGACCCCATATGGCAACATAGCGAAGGCTAAGCTATCTCAAATGCAGATCAAATATGTTGGTATCTAAAGTAAGGCCTTTTCAGAAGAAATACGAATGTAAAATATAAAACCCTAGCACCACCTGTTCAAGGGTTATGACCAGGGTTATCATTTCAAAGGCAGGAAAAACTCCGGGGTCAAGGTCAAAGGGTAAAGATTGTTAGTTTCTAAAGAAAGGCCTTGATGTGGGAATTATGAGAGCGCTGGTCCCTACCATTCAAAAGTTATGGCCAAGGTTAAAGTTTGAAAGAAGAAGGTGAAACTCCAAGGTCAAGGTCAAAGGGTAAAGGTTCTTGATATCCAATGACAGATTTTGTCAAAAAAATTACATATGTGAAATATGAAAGCTCTGGCTTCTGTACAAAAGTTATGGCCAATGTTAACGTTTGTAAAAAGTAGGTCAAACTCAAAGGTCAAGGCTAAATGGTCAAGGTTTTGGGTATCATATAAAAGGTCTTGTCACAAGAATTAAATATGTGAAGTATGAAAGCCCTAGCACTAATCCTCAAAAAATAATGGTCAAGGTTGTATTTTTAAAGTAGGTCGAACTCCAAGGTCAAGGTCAAAGGGTCAAGGTTCTTGGTATCGAATAAAGCGTCTTCTCACAAGTATTATATATGTGAAGTATGAAAGCCATAGCAAAGATTAAAATGTGTCCATAAGTATTGAAATCTCCAAGGTCGAGGTAAAAGGTCAAAATTGTTGGTTACCAATAAAAGGCTTTTTCACAAACAGTATATATATTCAGTATAATGTCCTGGCATCTACTGTTCAAAAGATATGGCCAAAGTAATAGTTCAAAAATTTTGTGTAAGAGTGAGTCAAACTCCAAGGTCAAGGTCAAAAGGTCACATTTGATGGTACCAAAAAAAAAAGGTCTTGTCACAAGGAATACACATGTAAAATATGAAAGTCATAGCTCCACTAAATCAAAAGTTATGGGCAAAATTAAAGTTTTGCGGACAAACAGACAAACAGACAGAGAGACGGACAGACAGCTAGACTGACAGACAGACAGACAGACGAACGGACACGACAAAAACTATATACCCCCGAAACTTCGTTTACGGGGGCATAAAAATAAAAAAATCAAGGAAGACACATTTTTAAAAAAAATTGTAATTGTTATATTTTTCATGCAAAGAATCTAAGTCTGAGAAAACAATCAAGAGCTAACCAGAGTTCACTATACTTGAATCAAACTGCTTCATACTGCATTGATGGAAACACAGCACAGGATGAGAAGCAATGCTCACATACGGCCTTAAATATAAGTGAATCAGCTTGGTATCCGGTTGATTTGATAACCATTCCAGTATAGAAAGAAGCAGAATATATTATTTGGATGAAGGTGATAACACCTGCAAACATATATTAAATACAAACTCACTCAATATTTGTAAAAAGGGACACGGTACATTTTTTCAAACATATGATTTTTCCCTTTATATATGCTGTACGTATTTATATATTTTTTTTGTTTTTATATTCGAAAATATTGCAGAAATATTCTCCAAACTTTTTTTCTTACAAATTGAAGATTTGTTTTTTTTCATAGTTTATAACCTCCAGAATTAAGCTTCGAATTAGATATAAAATTAGCTTTTTCCGCCGTATAGAATTCAAATAATATTCATCAGAAGTGAACCCCTGGATTTATTGTGAATGCAAACAAATATATCAAATAGAACAGATATATAAAATATTTATTTCAAACTTATTTTTATGAGGCAAAACATTCGGAACATGGCAGCCATTTCGATTTCGACAGTTCTATCTTGATGTCTCTAACACTTCAGCTTCTACCCCAAATAAAACAGGAAGATTCAGATGTTATACAGATAACACAACATATCCAAAGTATCCTCTAACAAAAACTGATATGAACTGCTGACAGATTGCAAGGTATTTCATTGTAGAAACAGATTATTTCGCGAACGATACAAAATCAACAGGACCTGTTCTGGAAATCTGTGAAATAGAGGTTTATGGTAAATACAACTTAATACCATATTTTTGTTTATCTTTTTTGTTTAATTTATTTTTTAAAATAACCTTTTTTATACCATGTTTTCTTTTTATTCTGTACAATTTATTCAAAACTGACAAACATCATTTCAATTTAGTTTTAAATATTAAACTTTGGCAAATTTTCTTACATTTTACAAGTTATATTGCCCTTCATAAGCATTTGACTGATTCTGTTGATCTTATAATTATAACCCAGCATGTATTTGTATTAAACTTATTTCATGCTCATTTGATTACAAAGTGCTCCGTCTGTATCGTATGTGGCCAATTGACACTTATTTCTAGGCGCCGAGCCTGGGGGCATACATGTATATAAACTTAGACGAGCTCACTTTTGATCTCAGTCTCACTTGTACCCATGGGATCTTTATTGGTGACGTGGTATCAAAAGTGAAATCTGAATTCGTTTGTTTTATAGCCCCAAGGCCATAATATCCAGCGAAAATGTCTTGCTCATATATGTATATTATTGAATATTTCATTAGATCGCTCACTGATCATAATTCTGCCTGTTGCACAACATAATGACCTTGGGCGAAGGCTTATGTATTTTTTTCATTATTATAAATTATGAAAACATTTCAAATTCAAGGGTATTCTACCTGAAAACGCTGTGGAATTTATTGAAATTCTTTTCATTATTTACATGTATTATATAGTTTGTATACAAATTCTACGTTTTTGTCTCACGTTTATTTTATCACCCAAAAATCTTGTTCTTCGTTTTGATCATTATTGTAATGAACAGGAAGACTTAATTTTTTTTCAGGTTTCGTGCGAGTTTTTTCTGTGTAATTTAAAGAAGTTTGCCACATAGGCACATTTATATCAAGCATAATAAAAATACCCACAAACAAGTCACATTGAATTATACACTTTAATAAATTGATATAAATATTTTGTTTGTATTCTGGCCTCTGATTGGTTAATACCCAAAAAGGAACACAAACTATTTCTGTATAACCTGGTTTGGTGTAGGGACACCCCCCCCCCCCTCCCCCGAAAATCAGCTGAATCATCTGTATCCATGCATTCCTATCATTTAAGTCCTTAAGATTCATGGAAAATTCCAGATTTAATAAATGTATCTTTAACTTTAAACAGTAACTCGCTCTCTTACCACATGTAAACAATAATCATGAATCCTAGGTCTATCCCAACTTACGCTTTCTAAGCAAAGTAGTTGTATAACTTATTTGATTATTTCCTAAGGTTGCATAAAGGGATTTTGGGGAGAAAACTGTAACGAGGAGTGTAGTGAGCAAGAAATGTTTTGTACAAGTTTTTTCTGGAAAAAATATCAAATCATTGAGGTATTTAAAAGCGTCCCTTTCTTCATCTCTTTTACTTGATAGAATTTTATTTCGCCCATTCATCTTTCAAAAACCTAGCTTCCTATTTGCAAAAAACACACAATTCAAAATAATGAAACACATATTTTATAGGTATAAGAATGATGTAATTCAAATGATTTGATTTCATTTATCTATTTTTCATAAAGAAAGTTATTTTCTTCAGCAAAATCAAGGTATTAAATATTGAAACTATTCCAATATGGAAATATTACACAAATATATAGAGATATTGCCAGAAATCGCAAATTTTGACATGAATAATTAATTTTTCGGACTCTGATTCTATTTTCTTTTTCTGACATGGGGTGTCAAAAACCTAGGTGCATGCGGCTGCTAAACATAGAAAAAACTTGGAATGGCCTTACTTTCCATAGGATTTTAAAACCAGCACAGGGAATGAAAATGACTTCACCATTAGCATGAATTCATTATAGCATGTTCGTTATAACCATGTTTTAAGTACAGTGTAGATATTTCTTCTCTTACATCATGGTACTAGTGTAATAAATACATTTTCTTCATTGTTTAAGCCAGTAGTTTAAATCATCCAATACTATTCTATAGTGTACCATAGATTAAGAATTAGATGCTAGCCAGATATCTCTTCATCTTGATGATATAAATGTGACATTAAAACTGTTCCCCCTAAGTACAAAGCAAATGTCACAATAATTTTATTTTAAAATTAAAAACCTAACAGTGAACTGCATGAAATTTACAGTGATATTTTCTATCAGTTTTTCCCTTTTCTGTGCCGCCTTGGTAAAATGTTCATTTTCTGAAAATTGAACAAACTCTTATATCATCTTTACCAAATTTTTCTTCTACCACTCCTTAGAAGCAAATAGTGCTGTATTATGGCACAATATATTTGAAGTAGGGGACAAAATACAGATTGGTTTATGTTTGTTGTAGAACAACACAGTATACATGTAAACTTTATTTTTTTTTCTTTACCACTAGCAGTTTCTTTCAACAAGTTCACTTTCTAGAATTTTTTTTATAGAAAGTTAAATCCACCATTACAGCATCCTGTTCAGGTCCTCTACTGTCCCTGCCCTCCGCTGTTAGGAATGAAGAACTTTTGTCTATTTAAAAAAAACAGAATTTTGTGTCTCCGACATCACTGTAGATTGCCCGGTCTTTTGGATGAGACCATGCATTTAAACCGACTTCCAGTGTCGCAGAACATGTAGGTGTTAGTACGAAAAATATCTCTCACTTTTCAAAGGCCTAAGTGCTGAGTACAGGTCAAAATATGCAGCCCTTCACCGGCACGTGTTGGCGTCTTCATATGAATGAAAGATCTAGATTCTCATGTGCGGTGTTGAAGCAACAGACTGTAGACTGTTTTTAGCATTCCTCTATAAAAGTACAAAGAAGACAAGATTTATTCATTGCTGATTTATCACCTTAGTATTATTTTTTGTTACACTGTACAAATCTCCCATATTTTTTTTTGGGGGGGGGGGGGAACACAAATAATGATTTATATACTTCCTATTGATTACAGCTAGTGTGTTTAATTGAATTGAGATCTTATTTGCAAGGGTATTAAAGGATTCAAGTACTTTCAAAAAATAGAATTCTACATTACAGGACAGTTATACAAACTACTTTACACAATTTACCTCTTAATGAAGATACTATTCATCAAACAAGAGAAAGAAATATGTAGTGGAAAAGTTTTTAAGATGAATGTATGCATATTATCACGCACAGATCCTCTCTCCCATGTATCATAATGAGAATTAATTTTTTTAGCTATTTGAAAATGATTTCTTGTACTTATCTGCACATATTTTGATAAAGTGTAAGAACTTTTGCATTAAAAATATTTACACCAGAATTAACACAAAATCAATTATTTCATTGTTTAATTGTTCAGTTTTGTTCAATACACCTTTTTGATTAATTGACAGCAATTTATCTTATCAAAGGCACTGCAACCTTAATTTTCTGACTTCCGTCAATTTAGAGGAAATTCGGATTGAGAAACTTCGTAGCATGTGTATGCCCATAAACCCTACGAAATTTGTAGTAAATAGTTAAATGCACATTATATCAGACTTAATTATATTGCTTAACTTATTTTTCATGCGCAAGCATTACTAATTATCCCTTTATCACCGATCTCAATATCATCAATCCGTGGCGTGGCCTCACACAGTCACAGTAGACTCCAAGCGTTTGGTGATCAGCTGATCCAGATTTAAAAATATCACGCGGTTATTGCTATTAATTTGATTTTATAATTATCTAAAGATTATATTGAGTAATTTAACCGCGAGAAACAGATTCTCTGTATTTATTTCCGACTGAAATAGGAATATCTACTTGCGGTTTCGTTTTGTGAAAAACAAATCTTTATTATTAGTAAACCAGCATAATCCTGATTTTAAGTAGGTCAATGCTGGTTTTAAAATAGGTCAATGCTAGTTCTATCATTTGCTTGCTGATGCTGATCCTAGTAATGCTGTTTTTTAAATGCGATGCTGATGCTAGCTCTATCCTGATGCTACTAATGCTTATGCTGATGTTGGTTCATGTAACAAAATTAGTTCCCTGTACTGTAATTATATAGAATGTCAATTTTAAAAGAATTAGCATAAGATTTTATAATACAGCATTTTTCACCTATACGTAAACCTTTATTTTCACACAGTTTACAACCACTTGGTGTATTTGACGTCTTACGTGCGGGGTCGAGACTATTATTACAATACTGTGACTTTGCCGGTTTGTTTTTAGTAACATTTTTATTGGAGTTATAACTTTTATATATCTAACAAAAATCATTGGTTATTATTATCAAATTTTTAAATATTGCTCTTTTGTTCAAAAGTTAAAAAGCAGGACTAGTACAATATATGTGTGTTAACGTTATATGTGAAAATTTTTGTCGATAATGGAAAAAAATAAATTGTGTAATTTTTTTGGCATCTAGTCTTTTACTAGGCCGTGTGAGTTTATTTCTGCACAACTTCCGGTTAATGGAGCTGTGATTGATTTAGCTTGTTGATCAGGAGTCACATTTCTTTATATCTTTGAATCCATTGTCTGGTTTCAATGAGGTAAAGTGAATAGTACGTCTTGTAACCATGAACATGCACATCATCATATATCACATTCATACCCATTTCCGAACATTTCGATGTTAAAAAATATTAATAAGAGGTGTGTTTTGATCGTATTAAATCCAATACATGGGCAAGCCTAAGACAAAAACCTTAAAAGTTAAAAAGAAAATAAAGGAAACAAAACGAAGTCGGAAATAGTCAATATCATTCATGGAAATTAAAGTATCAAGTTCGAAGAACATTTATAACATCTGATAAATTATGATAAAAAGTAATTAAAATGTTTTGCAATTTTTAAGGTGTACACAAGCCACAAAAATGGAGTTTTATATGTTACAATTTCTCTGCATAGATAAAAGATTGGGTTGATGAGGAAGTAAAGAATGTCAAGCTGGGTCCATATGAAATTATCAAAATTGCGCAGTCAATTTTTAAAAGTGAAATACGAAAGACAACTCTAAACATTAAAGAGCGGAAGGTAAACCGTATAAAGATAATTGGCGTTTTCTTAAATTGAAATTTCTGTTATGCTCAAAAAATTATCAGAGACTTTAAAAAACAAATTGCAAAGTACCGTAAATACTCGCCTATAAGTCGGTTTTTTGTCTCCCGCTTTCGCGAAAGCGAGGGGACATTAAATCTCATTCGTCTGTCCGTCGTCCGTCTAGCTGTCCGTCTGTCCGTCAGTCTGTCCGTCCGTCACAAAAACTTTAACCTTGCCCATAACTTTTCATTCAGTGGAGCTATGACTTTCATATTTCATGTGTGTATTTCTTGTGACAAGTCCTTTCTTTGGGTACTACCAAATTTGACCTTTTGAGCTTGACCTTCGAGTTTGACCCACTTTTACACAAAAATTCCAAACTTTTACTTTGGCCATAACTTTTAAATGATAGGTACTAGGACTTTCATATTTCAAATATGTATTCTTTGTAGCAAGACCTTTATTTGGATACCAATAACTTTGACCTTTTGACCTTGACCTTGGAGATTTCAGTACTTAGGAAAAAAACTTTAACCTTGACCATAACTTTTGATTGGCAAAGGCTATTGCTTTCATACTTTATGTGTATTATTCTTTTGAGAAGACCTTTCATTAAATACCAACAACTTTGCCCCTTGGACCTTGATCTTGGAGTTTGACCTACTTTTTAAAAACTTTGACCTTGGCCACACCTTTTGAACAGTAGATAACAGGACTTTCATATTTCACATATGTATTCTGCGTGGCAAGACCTTTCATTTGATAACAACAACCTTTACCTTTTGACCTTGACCTTGGAGATTTTTTGTACTTATGAGAAAACTTTAACCTTGACCATAACTTTTGATTGGCAAAGGCTAGGGCTTTCATACTTCATGTGTATAATTCTTGTGAGAAGACCTTTCATTAAATACCAACAACTTTGCCCCTTGGACCTTGACCTTGGAGTTTGACCTACTTTTCAAAAAAATTGACCTTGGCCACACCTTTTGAACAGTAGATAACAGGACTTTCATATTTCACATATGTATTCTGCGTGGCAAGACCTTTCATTTGATAACAACAACCTTGACCTTTTGACCATGACCTTGGAGATTTTTTGTACTTATGAGAAAACTTTAACCTTGACCATAACTTTTAAATGGTAAGGGTTAGGGCTTTCATACTTCACATACGTAATTCTTTCGAGAAGACTTTTCATAGGATATCAAGAAAATTAACTCATTGACCTTAGCCTTGGAGTTCAGTGATATTTTCTAAATAGATGACTTATGAAAGGGCGTTCATATTAGACACAAAATGTCATAAAAAAAATGACATCCCACCCAAAAAGACACCGAAAGCGGGGGACCACAATTCTTTGAATTTGCTTGTTGGAAGTTAATATCTGGTCCAAAACTCTGTGTCCGACTTATAGGCGAGCTATAAAAATAATGGTATTATATGAGGTCAGTCCATCTGAAATATAAGCTTATTAAGTACAACCGACTTATAGGCGAGTATATACGGTATTTTTTGCTGTGAAAAAAACAATAAAGATAAAAAATTTAAACAGGTGTTATTTTTTACAAAGCGTTTTTGTTGTTGTTCATGTTATATATTTAATGATCTAAAAAATATTTTCTTTTAACATGTTTAAGGGGAAAACTTTTCATGACGTCCATCTATATGAATGTCTTGATTGGAAGGTCGATGATGTACTTCCGGCTGATACCTCCACGTTGATAAGTTTAATCAAACAGTTCAGTCTTGACCGAAAATCCGAACCAGATGGACCGATGACCCTAATCTCCATGTATGTATTCATTGCAAATCAATGTCATTTGTAAAAAAAAAAAAAAAAGAAAAAGATAATAAATGTGCGCATTACTTTCAGAAAAATGAAAATTGTATATATTAATTGTTATTCAAAACAATAAATTACTATACAAATGGAAAAAAAAATGTTGTGAAAAATATTTTCAACGGATAAAAGGATATAAATTTCATTTATTTGTGATTTCTTAATGCATTTCAGTACTTGTTTTGTTCAAAACAAGTAACATGCAGATTTGTTGGTTTTAATACAGAGATGGTGCAACCTGTTGTGGAGGATTTATCACCATATATAACGCAATAGAACAGCTAAATCAGGACGACGAGGTCGATTTCTGATCCATTGTAGAACAGATACAATGCCGCAGACCGGAAATGATTCCACCAAGATATAGACTAATGACTCCGGATCCATATCTCTTTTTATTTTCGCAGTTGAAAATTATAGTTTGGTTTTAGATAATAAGCTAATTAACATAGCTTTATCGGTTATTTTTGTTTTCACCTTCGATGAGGTGTATTATGAACATTGTACAGTGTACTTTGTTACATATGGAATGGTACATATTATAGACATTCATGAATTATGTTGTTGTCTGTTTTAAAGGTAATAGAAGAAAATAATACAAAAAAAAAACAATCTCTTTTTCAAATTTATATCACAAAGCCAGTTTTGTCTTTATTTTAAGGAAGAGTACGAGTTCTGTTCAAGAGCTGTTAGTGATTTTCTGAATATGGACAATGTTTATGCTAATACATACATGTAACTACCTCAGAGAGCACAGCTTCGTTAAATAAGGAACCGTTAAAGAAAAAGAAATGTGTTTCTCCTATTGCATTAATGAAAAAAGCTATCATAAAAGTTTGCCTTCTTTCTGCTAGGGTATTTCATCAAATAAAAAAATCATTTTAATAATATTTAAACATTTCTATAGAGAGTGTATTTTTAAAACAAATCATTCACAATTCTCCTCTTTTTTAATTTCTCCTTCGTCCTATAAAGGTGTTTATTTCTTTCAATTTATTTATACAAAAATTACATTTCTAAGCATTTGACGTTTTATATATGCCCACTATCAAAAGTCCTATAATCGTTTTTGCCATCCTTTTCTTTTTAGTAGAGCATAACTTATTTTGATTTACAAATAATGATATCCATTATGTGACAGAGTTATAGAACATATAATTATTTTATTTTTATAATTTAATTTTGATGTGACTTGTTTGTATTTTGTAAACTGCTGTGAAGTTGTATGGTGTTAATGTTTACAAACTATTTATGTCGGGATCAATGGTCTACTTTTAATCTATGCCACAATTATCTTAATTTACAGCCAATGAGCGTGGCGTCTCCCAATCACATGATCATTTATTTTTATTTACCAAATACCATTTATTAATTTTAGGGGGTCAGATTGAATAATATGATATCAAAGATTTTTTTGTTTTTTTTAAAGTTATTTTAGTCTTTTCTTACCCCCTATTAATTGTTCCAATATTATTACTACCATAATCGAAGTCTAGGTGATATATAGAATTGCCCTGTTCGTCCGTCTGGCAGTCAGTCTGAGTGTTGGGTTTGTGGCTTTCATATTTCAAGAATGTATTTCCTTGTGACAAGACCATATTTTGAGTTCCGCAAAATTTGAACTTTTTACCTAGACCGGGGAGTTTGACCCCCTTTTACCAAATTTCCGATATTGGTCACAATTTTTTAATTGTTAGTGCTAGGGCTTTTCTTTGAAATACACGTACTTGTATATTGGCTGTAACAAGAACATCGATCGAGTATAAAAATATTTGATCTTTTGATGTTGACGTTAGACTTAAACCCTTGCCAAAACTTCTAAAATCTTAGAATAAGAGCTTCTTTTTTTACAAGTGTATTCCTTGTGTCAAGACTTTACTTTCATTTGGATGCCGACAATTTCATATTTTGACCTTGTTTTACTTGCATTTCACACTTTTAGCTTCGCCATTCATTCAATGCGTGGCACAGTTGTTAGAGGGTCTGCTCTAGAGTGGCAAAGTAAAGAGTTGATCCTTATGTTGTGTGTTCACATCTCACTGTGGGACCGGAGACATGGTCCTCCGGATGAGATCGTATAAACCGAGGTCCGTGTTGCAGAAGGTGCTGTTTCGAAAAAGATGCCTCCTTGTTCAATGACCCTGAGTGCCAAGTATAGGACAAAATTTTAAGCTTTCCAACGGCAACTGGTGGCGTCTCTATTAGAGTGAAAAATTTTCGAGATGGACGTTAAACAACTCACAATAAATCAGTCGCCATAAGCTGGCACATGAGGACATTAGTGTTTTACAAATACATCTTGCTTGTTTTTAAGAATCTAAACAATACCGCGTGTCTAAGATTCCTTATCTGCTTTTTGACTTACATCTTTGAATGTTACAAATACAATATATTTTTATTCTCTAATCGATTATTTGATTTTTTAAAAATTATATCAGCTAGGGATGCTAATTTTTTTAATAACCTATATCTGAATAAAAAACTATGCCTGTATTGGTATATTTTTGATCTGGTTGATTTGAGATATCCATCATCTTGCTGTCAAGTGACAAGTTTTACGTATGTAGTTGAAAGTCAATCGACATGACTTTTAATTAGAATTTGAGGAATACTTTAATACTTGTCATCGTTAGAAAGAATGAAATTGTGTGGAAAGACATTGTGATTACTGAGACCCTATACTACTTATTATTTGAGGAATATAAATAGCTGATAAGTCGTGCATGTAAATTTTTAAAAAATCTCGAATTGGACGTAAAACAGTAAATAATCAATCTATCTATCATAAGTCTAACATATGCAGACTCATTTTATTTCTTGATCGTGACAAGGAGCAAAAGGCGGGTGTGACCGGTCAGCAGGAGATGTTATCCCGTCCATAGCACCTGATCCCATCTTTTATTTTTTTAAAGGTCTGTTTTGCTCTACTCCAATTTTGTATAAGTATTTAATGGACTTTTCAGCTTGAATATTGTTAGTCATGTCCATATATCTCATTCGAGTGAACTCTTAGTATTTAAACAAAATTGTATAAATTTTTAGAAACATCAATATTATACACCCATTATCCATTCACATTTTTGAAACCTGAAAACAATATGAGGAATTTGAATTCTATATGCTTAACATATTATTTGCTTCATTCCAGTATGATTTAACATTGGAAAAATTGGAAAAGTTTTGTTGTTATATATACACAACAGTCACATGAAATCCTTGGCTTACCAGTCTTTTTTAATACAGCTTATTAAAATAAGGGTATAAAAATATTGACATTGTCGGTATGTAAGATTTTTTAAAAAATACATTGTGAAAATAATAATTTTGTATTCCTTACAACATAGGGAAGTTATTGTCAAATGATGATTTTTTACCTCTACTATTATCGTACACATCACAATCTTTCCGTGTTTTACTTGTATGATTTTTTTCTTCAACTGAGTTTGTTATCCTCCGTTCAAAGATTGTCTCAACTGTTCTCATATATTTGAAATATGATTAGAAATAATACTACAGTGAATTTCGCTGGTTATTCAAACAGGAGAATTTAAAGGAACCTACATTGAATTTTAGTCAGAAAAAATAATTTCTATTCATTTCCGTTTAAAATGGATTATAAATGTTGGATCTCGTTACTGCAATCGCTCAGTATAATACACGGATATGGTATGCTTTTTTTGTTATTATTTTTATATCAATTGTTATCGTATACGTGTTAAAAAAATGGTCAAACAGAAACGTATTTATTAATATGAGGTACATTTTCATAATTTGAAAGGTATTTTTCTTTAATGTTCATCAGTTAAAACTCTTTTATCTTTTAAAGGGCACTTATGATTAAGATTGATTGATTATATATTGTCTAATATCCCATTCGAGAATTCACTCATGTAGAGACGTCACCGTGTTCCGGTGAAGGGCTTGAAATTTAGACCTAAACTCGGCACTCAGGGGCATTGAGCAGTAAGGGTTCTTTATCATGCCAATGCCTATCGTGACACGAGACCTATGTTTTTAAGGTCACCTAGGGGTAAGACATGTCCCGTTTTTTATTTGGTTTACGTATAAAATACAAGTTAATATTAAAAGAAACCTAGTCTTAAGATTTTTTTCTAATCAAATTCTCTTATTTATATGCAAGTACTTTTATCAACTGCATGTGCAGTTCCTCATTTTGATACGCAAAAGGGAATTTCACGTACGGGCTGTTTTTTCTAGTATTTCCTTTAAAAATACACAAAATTGAAACTTGAGAAATAAATGCTGTCCAATCATTCCTTATTATTACTTAATTATTCAAATAAGAGAAAAATTATTTTCAGCAAGACAGGATGTAGTACCAGGTAATCAAATCCCCTTTTCTTATGTTGTCGCAGTTTTCATGTAAACAGTTTTTGCTTTTACCATGATTTTGCCAGATTAAAGGTACTTGGACACAGATTTGAAGTTCTTATTTTCTCTATAATATTACGATTTATATATTTGAATAGCATTTCACACAAAAATTAATTAAAAATCTTATTTCGTTTAAAAGATATTGAAATTTCAAATTTTTCGGCGGGTTTGATTGACATATCCTTGCACTCTCACAAATTTAATCTTATTCTTAATCCCTAGGAAAAGTGGCAATCTCGTTTTGTATAAATGAAAAATATTAATACTATAATCCAGAAAATTCAGAGTAGACACGTTCGAAAGCAAAACAAACACACAATATATTGTCAGTCCGTGCAGTTGTGGTAAGCAGACTGTGACGATTGAACGCACCCGGTGAATTCTAAATATAAACAATAACAGAACTCGAGCCTTGTTTACAAAAACTGTGTACATAACACAAGTGTGCTCGATTTGCTAAACTCTGTACGCATCTCTTAGTTTGGAATGACGATACTTGTGAAGGTGTTTTGCTTTCTAACATTTCTACTCTGAATGAAATTATTTTTCTTGATAAACGTTTTAATATTTCTCATTAAAACACATCAAAATTGCCACTTTTCCTAAGGATTAAGAATAAAGTTAAAATTTGTGAAAGTGCAAGGATGTGTCAATCAAACCCGCCAAAATATTTAAAGTTTTAATAACTTTTAAATGAAATAAGATTTTTAATTATTTTTTGTGAGAAATGCTATCAAAATATATAATTCGTGATATTTTACAGAAAAAATGAGAAAATATCAACTTAAAATCTGTGTCCAAGTACCTTTAAATAGACTGAAACAAATTGATTATGACCTAGAGGTTAGATGTAATTGTTTTCAATAGAAGAGTTCCATGATAAATAGACGTTTTCATTAGTTTCCTACATTAACCTATCAGTATTACAAATATAACCATGAGCAATATTGGTGCAGAGAATCTGAGTAGAAGAAATACAACAGAGGTATCACAGAGCTCCATATATCATAATGCATCTCTGGCTATTGATGGAAACACAACGCTAAAAGAACATTCCTGTGCGCACACATCCATAAATAAATCAACAGCTTGGTTTCAAGTGGATCTAGGAAAACTATTCAGTCTGGACAGTATACATATATGGTTCAGAGATGAAGGTAACTCTTGAAAATATATATGTAATGAATAACCAGTTTTATTTATGTAATGAATAACCAGTTTTTAATTGTAATCTTCCAGAAATAATGCATTGATAATTTTTTCTTAGGATGAATAGTCATTATTTATATTGATGGTATTTCTATTATGATATTCATTTGGCATTCTCTGGAATTTAACGAAAATGACATTATTCAACTAGACGCGTCCACAAAACAGTATAACTTGCACTATTGAGTTTGCCTCTAAACGCACACTCCTTCGTCTTTGGTTAACCAAGGAAATCGTTCTAAAAATGTTCTGAAAGGGGGGGGGGGGTAAATGTTTCGCCTATATTTGGAACTTTCATTTTTTTTCTAAACAGCTTATAATATTATTTTAGTTGAAATCATTTTTAATGAACTTTAAAGAATTAACATGCCAATATTCAAAATTCATCAAATTGTATAAACATTTATCAGTATTTTTTTTTTAAACAATATTTTATTCACAGATGTTATTGTGAATAGGATTGGGCAGCAGGCACAGCCTATTTTAGCCCTCTCCCAGTATTTGGGTATATTCAAAAATCTCTTTATCACGCCACACCAATTCAATCTTCTGTAAAATTAATATAAAATGTGTATATGTAATATACAATTATAAGCCACAATAAGTGATCAAAGGTTCATATCTGACATAAAAGGGAAAAGTTTCAAAATCCTTCTTCTTAAGAACATCAAGATGCAGATTAGAAATATAAATATGGAAACATTCTCAAATAGTGTATATTAAAGTTTGTACAAATCATGACTCCATTCACATGAAAAAGCAAATTTGTAAACCTTATTCCCAAAACACCTTCAATCAACTTTCAACGTATGACTTCTGGTGCGTGCAGGCTACGATGAAGTCGAGCGGTGAGAGAGTATCTTTTTTTCTTATTCAACGGACTTAAGTTTTATTAGGAACAGTTGTAGTATGCCGTGTCCAAACATGCCAGGAAAAGATAAAAACAGTCAGAAAGTCCAAGAAGGCGCCTTAGACCAATTTTTTGAAAGAAAAGGAGAAAACTTCGTAAGAGGAAACTCAAACGAGAGATTTGAAAAACATTGATCACAAAGAACTGATGACAAAGTTATTATAAACGATTTGAAATAATATTGAGGAGCGACTTACCACTATAAACAAGTCTATACGATAACTTCTGTGCTTTCAAAGAAAAGATGGATGACCTTGAGAAAGTTGTCTAAAGCGAAGACGACAGAATATTGGACATGGAGATTTCTCTCTCAAAACTTAAAGTTTAGAAAAACTTGGTTAGATACTAAGAAACAAGATCAAAGAAGTATAATGTTCTTATATATGATGTGGAAAAAGGCGGAAAAGAATATGTTGCAGAAGTGGAAAGAAAAGTTTTTGCTTATGAATAAGGCATTGAATATGAGAGCATTCGACAAAGACTCACCGTCGTATTCCGAGAACTCCGAACAACACGACTATCAACACTTATAAGGAATCAGCGCCAGAATCCATAATCGTGATGTTTGCCAGAATGAAAGACCGCAATACCAAACTAACGACGGCCAGGAACAGTAAATTATCGAAAGGAAAAGCTGTAAGAACGGACTTACCCGGTCATTTCAAGAAAAAACGCAGTATCCTTTCCCAAGAAGCAGACAAGATTAGACACACTGGTCTCAATACTCGTATAATTGAGAGGAAAAACGACGTGGAGCTACAGCAGATCAAGTCAACTGACACAATCTGGATCTTATATATGGACTCATAATTAGTTTTTTCAAGTAGCCCACATACATAATATGGTGTTTTATTCTCTTTATACGTTATTTCTCATGAATGTTTCCCTCTAAGCATATGCTTTGTGTATGCGTAAATATGTGTATGTTGAGTCCATGATTTTCTGTATACTTAGTATATCTAGTAAAGGCCCTGTTACACCAAGCTGCGTTCACACGGAGTCATTGCGGCGTTGTAAAATTTCTAAAATCGCCGCGAAATCGCAGAAAATTGCACAAATTTCTGTACAATTTTCACAATGTGAAGATGTCACGGCGTCCCTATGGCGACGGACGCGATTTTACGGCGATCTCACGGCGTTCTAATGCGTTCCAACGGAGATCTCTCGGTGATTGACTGCGCTTCCGCGGAGTCTTCACGGCGCGTTAGGAGTTTTCACTTCGTGTTCACGGCGTTCTCACTGCGCTGGCTGCGTTATCAATACGTTCATGATGCGTTCTATACTCATTGATATATATTCAGAAGGAATGTAAAATATTTTTGCTTGAAGATTCAAGTTACACGATTAAAAGACTTCTAATCATGCCAGGAAAAATTCTTAATAATTAAAATTTAAATGCTCTGTAATAAAATAATTTGTACTAAATTATTAATAGTTTTATGATTAAACTCCTTATTTTAATTTTATCGGTTCAGATGTGTTGTTAAATTTTCTTTGATTTAATTATGAATGTAAAAAAACTGATCACAATGAAAAATTTTCTACAAAATCTAAGTGAAACAACATAACCAGTTCTGTTGTAATTTTCTCTTCCATGTTTTACTGAAATGCTCCTAGTGCAATTAATACGTTGGAATTATGATCCCATTGCTCTTGTTTTGTAAACTGGCTGATCACGCCGTGAAAGCGCATTGTGATCGCTAACGGACGCTGTAGAAACTCCATGGTTGCGCAATGATCGTAGTGACAGCTCCGTGCTGTCGCAGTATAATCGCAGTCGAAAAAATCACAAGACGATAAATCTCATTAGAAGCGCCGTAAAAAATGCGATAGAAACGCAGTGACATCTCCAAGGATTCTGCGACATCTCCGTGGAAGCGCAGTATACTATCACTAGGTTCGTGCCGCGATCATGTGCGTCTTCACGGCGTTCATACGGAGCTCCCACTATGTTTTTGGAGATCTCACCGCGCTGCTACGGCGATCATACTACGTTTATACTGCGTTCTTCTCATACCGCGATCACACGGCGCGTACTTTGTGCTTGCCCAAAGTGATTGCCGTCTTCTGGCGTTCTAGGAGACCCCACGCGACTCTACGGCGTTTAGTGAAGAACTCGCCGCATTGTCATGACGCTGTAGGAGACTCTACTGCGATCATCTCGGCGTTTTGCATTTTTTGAGGACGCCGTGCAGTCGCCGTGAGGACGCAGCCCCGGTGTGACAGGGGTTTAAGCTTAAAATTGTTTCCATGAAATGTAGAGGGCTACATGATCATAGTAAAAGGAAAGATGTATTCAAATATTTAAGAGAACATAATGCAACATCTGCTTACAAGACACACGCTGTGCAGAAAATGAGAGAGATATTGTTTATGCACATAGGACCTTCATTTTAAAATGTTTTCAGGGTCTAGTGACTCAAGAGGTAATCTAAAATTTTTCAATGGCAAGGTAGAAATCAAAAGTTTTCAAAAGACAAACTTGATTTCTTTGGATTTTGTATTGTTTCAAGCATCCTTATTGACAACAGATCTTCTGTTATAATAGTAAATCTTTATGGCCCAAACAAAGAAAATCCTGACTTTTATATTGATCTTGGAACTATCATGGATGAGTTTGAGTATGATTGTGTTAAAGTCTGTGGGGACTGGAATCTTGTACAAAATTATGATCTTGATTGTAACAACTATGTGCTAGAAAATAATTCAAGTAAATCCGAAGTAGAAAACTTTAAGGATAAATTTAACTCCGGTGACCCACGAGGCATTTGCATTCCAGATGTAAAAATGTTCTCTTTGGCTAAAAAAATATCCTATCAAGCAGGCTAGGTTAGATTTCTTTCTAATATCAGAAGAGCTCATGTCTACGAAAGCCGGATAGGCTCATTTCTAAAAAGATAAAAACAAAATTTAACTCGTTATAACGAGTTAATTATCTCGTTATAACGACTAAGTTATCTCGTTATAACGACTTAGTATCTCGTTATAACGAGTTAATTATCTCGTTATAACGAGTTAATTATGTCGTTATAACGACTTAGTTTTATCTCGTTATTACGAATTACTTATCTCGTTATAACGAGTTAGTTTTCTCGTTATAACGACTTAGTTATCACGTTATAACGAGTTAATTATCTCGTTATAACGAGTCAATTATCTCGTTATAACGACTTAGTTATCTCGTTATAACGAGTTAATTATCTCGTTATAACGACTTAGTTATCTCGTTATAACGACTTAGTTATCTCGTTATAACGAGTTAATTAACTCGTTATAACGAGTAAGTTATCTCGTTATAACGACTTAGTTTTCTCGTTTATTTCCAAATTAATAGAAATAAAGGAATTAAAAATGGCTGTAGGTTTAATGCCATTGAAGTTTATTTGATAATTATCAGTCAAAACTTACTTTCAAATTGATAAGGAGATGCAAATATAATTTGCGATATGATTAAAAATTATTAAAAGACACTAATTTTTTTAAATATGTTTTGGATGACTTATTAGCTTCCATAATCAATGTCTAATTTCCTAAATTAATACATTATAATAGCAAGCTAACGCAGGCGTTGATGCAACATACACTTACAGTGTGATATATATTATTTTTGGAGTCAGAAATGTTTTGAAGAAGGGGGTATGGAGAGATCAGCAATAAGATCATGGGCCCGCGTAAAATTCGGGGGCTACTGTCCACTCATAACACAACATCACGAGGCAGCCAAAAGTTTCCGTATACATGTTCACGTAATTGTCTTCGGTCTTTTAAGTGAAACAATACAAATCAACTGCATCATTTATAAATAAACAATCACAGACACAACCCCTTGAAAAAAACAAACAAAACTAGTTTGCTGTTTTTCAATGAAATATTTATCAAACACACTTTAAACAAACTTGATCGACTTGGTTTTGTATGCCATACTTCCTATCACTTAGAGATATCAACTTTAGAACAGTTTTTAACTCGTTATAACGAGAAAATTAACTCGTTATAACGAGAAAAATTATCTCGTTATAACGAGTTAATTTTCTCGTTATAACGAGATAATTAACTCGTTATAACGAGATAACTAATTCGTTATAACGAGAAAATTAATCCGTTATAACGAGATAATTAATTCGTTATAACGAGATAACTAACTCGTTATAACGAGATAATTAACTCGTTATAACGAGATTACTAACTCGTTATAACGAGATAACTAACTCGTTATCACGAGATAACTAATTCGTTATAACGAGATAACTAATTCGTTATAACGAGATACTAACTCGTTAAAACGAGATAATTAACTCGTTATAACGAGTTAAATTTTTTTTTATCTTCTCAGAAATGAGCCTATCCGGCTTTCGTACATGTCAACACTCGATACGGCAACTATTCTCCCAGGTTATAGAACGATCATTTAATAATTGGACTTCAACTAAGATTTGACACTTTTTCAAAAGGAAAATGCTTTTGACGCTTTAATAATTCTCTGTTGAAAGATCTTGATTTTGTTAAGAAGGTCAAACATAATAATATTAATATCTGATACTGAGGTAGAATACTTGATCGGAGAAAACAGTTGACAAACAATTGATGATGATTTATGACTACAAATTATTTTAATGAAAATGAGAGAGTTTGCAATTTATTTTTCCAGTAAAAAATCCTCTGAAAGGAAGAAAAAGAATTTAGACTTCAAATGCAGATTAAACTTATGCACGCAGTGTTTAACATGCATCATCTACAAATTCACAGAATTTTTGGACGTGCTACAGGTTGAACTTGAAAATATAAGAAAATATGAGCTTGAAGGGCTTTTTATACGAACGCATAGAAAATGGATCTAGGATGGTGAAAAACTAACAAAATATTTAAAGAAAAAGAAATTATGTTAATAGAAATATAACAAAAACTATTGACAGTAGAGGTAATTCAATTGTTAATCAGAAAGTGCCCGTTCGTGTTTAAAATAATTATGTACTTGCTTAAAATCATTATGCTATCCATTGTTTTGATAACTTTTCTGTTGATGCATACACATATTGGGTGAATGAGGTGTGAAAGGATTTGATTACTTTTTGTTTTTCAAAGAAAAACTGTCCCGGTTAAATTAACAGTGTTTATATTAATAGTAATTTACTAAATATACTAGGGTCAAAAATTTGTTGTATCATAAACGACCTACCTCTCGTTATCAGTCTAAAAGTAGCGAAGAAGTCACATTATGTGTAATTTGAAACAGAGGCAATTACATTCCTTGTGAGATAACAAATAAACACAATTTACAATTTTATAACACGTTCATTTTCATTTGAGTAATTTACAGTATTTTCATAGCTTTAATTGATGAAAAAATGTACTAATTTCCAAGCGCAATTTAACTAACGAAAGTTATAGCATGTATTACTTTAAAAGAATGGATATCATTTGAAAAATTAAATTAATGTACTTTATTTCTACATTTATAGGTATAAACAGTGATTGGAGACCTTATCGTTCTCGACAATTCTATTTAGATGTCTCTGAATATCCTATTGATATTCCTACAACCACAACTATTGAAAGAGAAAGATTCTACAAACACAACACGACTTCAGAAATACCTCCAAACAACGTTACAGTTAGCTGCAAAATGACTGCAAGATACCTATTAATTGAAAGCACTTATCATGCTCCAGAAGATAAAGTTTCAAGTGGACCAGTTTTGGAAATTTGCGAAATACAGATATATGGTAAGTATCAATCACATTTATTTTATCTGTAAATGATAATAGAATACTATTTCAGCGCTGATCTACTACAGGTTGAAACACGTCCTGACAATGGTTTAGAAAGGCTTATACAAATAGTCGCTTTTACAATGCTCAGGATCGTTTTTCATCATTTAAAGGATTTTAACTGACTTGTTTGCAGAAAGAAAGAAAAATTATAACCGATGTTTGGTCGATAGACAGTTTTAACATGTAAGTCAGGCCTAGCCACCTGTAGTTAGGCACACAATGCTCACATTCCTTACAGGCGTCTTTCAACTCCTTTTTAACAATGCTTTCACTATTGATCCATTATTTATCTCATTTCTTAAGATAAACATGATATTTTAAAGGAAATAATCTTTAACCGTTATTACCCTCTTTTCTTCAAAATCTATTCAATAAAAGATTCTGAAATTATTTTTAGTAAAAAGTAGATTTTAAAATGCCAAATTAATACGATATATGATATTTATGTAAATCTACTTCTCTTATTGCATTTCGCAAGGACTTATCAAATGTAAATAAGAAGGGTGGCATGAATAAGTTCTATTTCCAAAAGTGAGTTCTTCAAAATTAGAGGCGCGTGTAGTCGCCTGACTGGGAGAGTAAAGCGTAATGGAAAATTCAAAACATGTCGATCTCAGTCCATTTTCAAATGTTAAACCAATTGTCATTTTAGTTAAAGAATAGAACTAAAAGACATTTATAAGAGAGTGATTATCCTTAATTTATCATCCATCAATAAAAAAAAATACAATTCTGAAGATTGTGTATAGTATTTAGATGTTCCATACGATAAATAGATACATACAATCAGCTGTAGATATAAATTGATGTAGTCGTCATTCCTATTCTCGATATCTATAAAGTCCACACCAATAAAATATTTCATTTGCATTTTGTTAGGATAAGTTCATCGACTTTCGACACATAGTTTAGAAGTGTTTAAACGTTTGTCACAGAAATCCAGCAAGATTTGTGCATTTTCAGACTTTTTTTTACAAAAGAGAGCAAAAAAAGGATAACTCTTCCATATTGGATGAAGAACGTACATATATTGTTACTGAGTGTGTTTTATTTGATTAATGAATCAATCTATCAAACAATTATTGCTTCTAATTTGCACGATATAGCCACTTTCGAAGTAAAGAAAAAAGGTCCCCCGCGTGGCGCAGTGGATAGAGCGTCTGCTCTAGAGCCACTTAGTAAGGAGTTGATCCTTACGTTTCAGGTTCCAGTGTCAGTTGTATGCATGGGGTCTGTAATACCGATGGATACTGCTCTGAATGTACTGAAAACAATCTCTAGGGACCTACCTGTGATTTCACGTGCTCTGAACATTGCATAGACGGATCATGTACTCGAGACTCTGGATTTTGATTTTAGGTTGTCCTGAAGGATTCTGGGGGAAACACTGCAATCGATCGTGCAATAAAAATTGTATTGAAGGAGGATGTTTTCTCAATAACGGATCCTGTATAAACGGATGTAAACCCCAATTTGTTGGAGAAAACTGCGAATGCAAGTTTGAATCTTTTTTCCGATAATTTTCATTTTCTTTCAACGTTTGTTGAAGATTCAAATATTCCAGCTTCTGTTTCCTTTTAATCAAGCAATTCTAATTTATTTTATAAAGATAAGACAAGAGAGTTGATAGTGCATGGCTTTGATGTCACAAATGATATTTAAAACAGGTGAAATATTGTTTTTATCTTCAAAACAGTCTTGTTTGTTTTCACAGCTTGTGATTCTAACCATTTTGGAGTACACTGTACATCAGAATGCAGTACATATTGCAGAAATGGTACCTGCTATCAGAATGGGACATGTAGATTAGGTTGCAGTGAAAAATTTTATGGTGATAATTGTGAGATCGAATGCAGAAATTGTGAGTTTATTAAGTGCGACAGAATCAGCGGAAAATGTAATAAAGGTATGTTCAAGGTGGACTACAATAGTAAACGCAATGTTGGTTGTGCATCTAACTGCAATCAACTTTCTGGCCATTATAAATGTATTGGTTATCAGTCATTATGAGTATGCATTGGTCGCGTTTGAAAGTTTAGGCGATTTAAGCATCATTTTTAGCATCTGCAATGAGTCACAAATATGAATATAAGATAAAAGGTCTTAGTATAAAACATTCTTCGGGATATATACAAGTACAAGATACTATGAGATTTTATAATATTTATAAATGTCTATTTTTATTGTGTTTGGCAGTGTGTGGTCCCTATCACTACGGACAAAACTTTGAAGAAACATGCAGAAAATATTGTCTTAACAAAACCTGCTTTTCAAACAATAGAACTTGCATGTTAGGTTACATTGGGAATTTTAAAGATTCATTATGTACTTTACTTAAGAATGACCTCTCTAATTTCGAGGAAATGCATATGAGCATGTTTCACTGTAGTAATGAAAAACAAATGCAGTATTTATATCTATTTTTCATATTACAAAACACTTACATATTAAGGATTTCCCTTTTCTGATATGTTTACTTCTGGAAATTTTAAATTGGTTTAGAAATAGAACTAATTTAATTCTTGATATTTTAAATGTTTTAAATTATTAGTATATTCCTATTTTATATCCCTGTAGATGCCTCTGTGGGGAATGTTCGAATAGTTGATACCTTAAACTTAAAAACAGTCATTGGTGCAGCTGTTGGGACACTTTTATTTATTCTACTTATAGTGGCCATTCTGTTGTTTGCCTTTAGGTTTGTACATAAGTTCCTTTGAGGTAAATTTACGTTTGCTCTGTAATTTGTAACAAATATGTATATTTCAGAAAGATATAATCTTGAAATTTTATATTTACATTTTTAGAAATTTTGATTTAATACCGAGTCCTAGAACTAAAACACATGCAACTTTTTTAAAAACTTAACTTTGAAATACCTTAATTCTTTTTAAATAAAACTGATGACTAAGCATAGGAGGGATTGTGAAATTGAGTGAGTGCATAGTGCCATATGTGATACATATAAAACCTACTGGACTCAAATAACCTGTTGATTTTCTGATATTAGATTCAGAAGGAACAAGAAAGCAAGGTCTACCACCAGTATAGCCTATATTGTTTCAAAAAGGAATTCAAAAGGTATATAAACCAAAACAATTTGATATTTAATCCATGTTTTACACCTTGTGATTTCGTATCATTCCGAATGACACGTGAATTTTGCTTCTTATGCGAGGGGCTCGGCGAAGAAAAAAGGAACAGCCATTACTTATGTAAACATCTTAGGAAACAAGAATTAAAGTTTTGTTTTGAACATATTTCATTGTATAATTTATACAAAGGGATTGGTTACAAGTTCTTGCAACATTAAAAAAAACCTTTCCCTGTAATATATACAATAATTATAATTAGTGATTGCCAAAATAACAATTGAGGGTATAAAGTTATACATATACATAATAAATATGAAATATTTCAAGTTAAGACACTTATAATTACTAAAGATTCAGAGTTCTTTCAATATGTAAATCTATAATGTTACATGTAAATGATTACAATGACAACAGTACTTTGGAAAGAAAAATATATGACAGTAATGATAATAAATAATAAACATGATCACAAGTAAAATTCTCAAATCATAAACAATCAAAATTGTACAGATATGATTAAATGACAAAGAGACAGAAGAAGAAAAGGGGATCAAAATCTCTGAATCACGAATGAACTTTTGGACACAGTGAAATATTTTGTTATTCACATCAAAAGACAAGGAATCATTTCCAAATAATAAGAGATGGGAGTTGATTATTGTCAAGTGATTATATTTTAAAATATTGTTTAAGAGGCAATTTCTTGACAGCTCATATCTTTTACATACAAAAAAGAAATGGTATACATCTTCAATTTGTCCACATGAACAATTAAGGACAGTCAATTATATTTCTTCGATAAAGATCATTATTAAGTACATGTATACTACTGTGCCTTAATTTTGTGAGAATTATATTTAAATAGCGTTTCCCATATGAAAAATACGAAGGCGGCTTTGAGGGATGTGAGCATATTCTTGTTTTAAATTTACTAATAGAGGTTGTGTTTCTTACGTCTTTAGAAAGGGAATTCCAGGAATTAATTGCAGTGGGTACAAAAGATTTTTTTAAAAGTTTCAAGTCTACATTTGGAAATAGTGTAGTCTTCTGTGTTTCTTGTATTATATGTAGATTCAATTCTGCGAGTTTTTGGAAATATTTGTTTGAGATAATCGGGTATAGCATTGTTGTGTACTTTAAACATAATAGTTAATTTAGCTGTTCTTCTTCTTGTAACAAGGGGTTCCAATCCTGTTTCTGAATAGAGAATTTCTCTAGAAACAAAAATCGGGAGACCAGTGATGGTTCTTGCTGCAGCTAGCTGGACTTTCTCTAGTTTTTCTATATCGTAAAGTATACAGCCGTCCCAGACAACTGAGGCATATTCGAGATGGGGCCTGACAAAACTTGTATACATTTTTAAAAGAGTGTTTCGTCCGAGAGTGAATTTGAGCTTTTTCAAAAGGCCAAGTTTCTTATATACAGTATTTACAACGCTATCTATTTATAAAGACCAGCTTAAATCTTGTGAAAAAAATAAACCAAGATGCTTATGTGAGGATTCAAATTCTAACTGACATTGTTGAAAGTAAAGTTTAGGAAGCTCAAAATCTTTTTTTAGTGTAAAGAAAACAGCTTTAGTTTTTAAAGGGTTGAATTTGAGTAACCATTTTTTAGACCATTCGTCTAAAATATTTAGATCGTGATTAATGTTATATTCTATACTGGCAACAATTGACGAAGAATTCTGTAGAGAATTATCGTCTGCAAATAATCTACATAGTGACAACATGTTTTCTGAAACATCATTTACATAAATTGAAAAAAGTAGGGGACCAAGGACAGAGCCCTGCAGTACCCCGGCATTAATAGTCATGCTAGAAGATAAGATATCTTTATACAATACTTTCTGTCTCCGACTGTTTAGATAACATTTAAACCATTCGTAAAGATTGCCGGATATTCCGTACGTTTGCAGTTTAAAAAGAAGACCCTTATGCCAGACTCTATCGAAAGCCTTTGATAGATCGCAAAAGACCATACAACATTACTTTCCCTCATCAATACTTTTAACTATACTATGGTATGTGTCCAGCAATTGGTAAACAGTTGAGTGGCCAGGTAAAAAACCTGCGTGATACTTGTAGAACAAATTGTTTGCATGGAAATGGTTATACACGTGTTTAAATATTATTCTTTCCATAACTTTACTAACGCAGCTCAATATAGAGGGAGAACATGAGCTAATTTCCAGGAATCGGGAAAAGAGTTTTCCTTCAGAGATTTATTAAATAACATACAAAGCTGTTCTTAAATAGTCAGAATTGTTGATTTCAACATTTTGTGACTAATGCAATCTGGCCCGATAGCTTTAGTTACTGGAAGTATTGATATTACATCAATTATTTCCTGCTTTTGAATGACGATTTCACTTAGCGTATGGTTACACAATAAGTATTGGTCGGGTAGGTTGTTTCCAATGTCTTCTATATTCGATATCGAGGAGAAGTATTTATTTAGTGCCTCAACTTTTTCAAGATCAGTAAATGCAGTTGAACTATTTCCATTATCAGAAATAGAGTGAATGGGGGGAATGTCTGATGAAAGTTTGACCCCGAAAGTGTCTTTCATTAGGTTCCAGTACAATTTACGGTTATTTTTATTCGCATCATCAATTTGTATATCAATATTATCGTAGTAATTAGATACCGCATATTTTTTCATATTATTGACTTTATTTCTTATTTTTCGAAAGTTAGCCCAGCCTGAATCTTTATCAGTTTTTAACGCCTTATTATGTAGTCTATTACGTATTCTGATATGTTTCCTTAAAAGTGAATCAATCCACGGTTTATCTTTAGATCTAATAGTTATAGTTTTTTCAGGTATGCATTCACGAACATATGACAGATATTGTAAGGTAAAAAGCTCAGTGGCTGTGTCTATATTTTCTGATTTGCAAATTAGTCTGTCCCAATCACATGTTTCAATTAAATTATTCAAATTTTCAATATCAGCATTTTATACTGCCAAATTTTACGTTTATATGCACAATTGAGATTGTAGTGTTGAGAAATTGATATATAGGTCGCTTTGTGATCAGTAAGAAAGGAGTCTATATTTAGAACACCTAACTCATTTGCGTCAACATTATGTGTTGTTAGAATCGGGTCAATAAGTGTTTGCGTGGTATTCGTGACTCTCGTTGGTTCATGGATTCTATTAGTGAGATTATTATTGTTTATAATATCGTGTATTTTATGTGAAGGAGGGATGTTTAAAAAATCTATATTGATATCGCCAACAATTATTATTCTATTGGATAAATCAAGGGCTTTATCTAATGACCGAGAAAAATTTCTCCAAAAGACATTACCAGTCTGAGGCGGGCGGTATACACAGCATAATAAATAATTACAGGTAGCATTTTCTATTTCAATCCAAATGCATTCAATATTTGTCGGTTCTAGTTCAACTCGACGACGTACAGATATTGAATTAGTCAAGTATATCATTACACCTCCCCCAAAAGAGTTTCTATCTTTACGAATAATGTTGTTAAACCCATCAATATGTAGATCGTCATTCAATACATTGCTATCTAAATGAGTTTCAGTAAAACACACAATGTCAAAATCGTGAACCATTGTTTTTAAATAGTCTAACTTGTTTCTAATACTTCTAATGTTTAAGAGGAATATGTCAAGGACACTCTCGTGTGTGGGACCGGGATTGACCTCAATATCACCCGACAACAGTTAAACAATCATACTGAACTGAAAGAAAAAACTACAAGCACCAATGATCTTATCATTTTTGCTAAGTCCTTAGAAAAGAACTTTTTTAACATTTGCGAGAGCTTTCCAAAACTATATACAAACATGGAAGATATGATTATACATCTACATGCTAGATAGAAGTTTCCTATAGCGGCACGATGCTGCATTAGCGTATTTCCCATTATTGCAGCCCGGAGGACCGGGCTGCTCTATACATATAAGTTTAATTGTTGTTGTATGGGGATTGGGGTGGGAGTAGTTATTTAGAATTAAAGGTTTTCTAAAAATTGAAAAGATTGTTAATCTGAATGTTTTTTTCCGTTTATAAATTACGAGAAACATAATATATTTACTTCCATAAAGTGAATCTATAAAAATATCTATGTTTTTCATATTTATTATATAAAGTTGCTTATCATTTACTTTCGAAAAAACCACAGGTCCCTTTTTTTTTAGAACATTTTACTTTTCGGATAGAAACGTACTCTGCACAGTTCGTGTTTTATATTCTAAAATTAAAAATTAATACATATGTGATGTATGTGTCTATCTTCAATTTATATTTTATGCAGCCAACATTTACTTGAGGAATTGATCAAGTTTAAAATGGTATCGTTTTTGATTGATTTTTATCCGACTACAAGTTCTCAAAATATTTGCGACTATCGTCTCCATCAATTCGACGCATGCCTTTTTACACATATCGAAGCGGTTTGATGATCAAGACTCATTTTCATTGTTTACTTTATATATTTCCCGGGCGACAATTGATGGTTACATCAATGTTTTCTTGTCCTTTATTGTTTTAAGGCATGATAATGTAGGGTTGGTACTCAGGCCGCACATATGAATAAATATAAGTGTCAAATAAAAAAATAAAAGAATTTTTCGGAAAGAAGGTGGACAATCACTTTTTTTTGTAGCATAAAAATAGAAACGATGTAACAAAAAAGAAACAAATAATACAGTCAAGCTGAAAAAAGGAATTGAATTGTTTGGATAGCATTAAAGGACAAATAACATATGTACAATGAAAAAAAGAAGGGATCATTCTTGAACCCTAATAATATAGGATTAGATGCAAACAAAACTAAAGTACTAAACAAAAATAGTCCTAGACATCTTGCATGTAAAGGCATACACAGTCCGCTATATCCTCAATTTTTTAATATATAATAATAAAAAGGGGGATGGTAATAAATAGGCAGATTACGAGTGATGTAAACATGTTAAACTCTAACATATATATGTTCAGCCATTTAAATCATCACCGATGGTTGTACTTTGATCTCCGGTCACACCTTTATCATCGGTCATACCATTATCACCGGTCATACCTTGATCTCCAGTAGGTCTAGAGGTCGATGAATCAACTGGACTGGCCTTGACCACCGTCGAATATGAGCGCTCACCCTCCTCCACCTCATCATCTGCTGCGTCACCTGCCAAATTGTCTGGGCTCACCAGATTATCTATATCGTTGATATTTTTGATAATTACCTTTTTGTCATTGTTTTTCTTGACATATATTTTACCGTCATAAGTCCAGCATCCCTGAGCTCAGTGATTGCGCACAGCTGCTCTGGCTTTTGCAAATAGCATGGATCGTTTGCGAGTGAGGACCTCATTTATGTAGATCTTATAATAGTTGGGTTGTCATTCCAGCCTTTGAGATTACTTTTGTTGTTCTAGACTAAGGCCTTGTCATCATATCTAACGAATCGGACAATATTTTGAGGAGGTCCTAACCTATGGGATGTGCTGATAGCTCCTATATCCAGAGAGGCTTGAACTTGATTGAGAACACAGTTGTTGATAGTATTCAGAATAACTTTGGAAGTATTCTCCTTTTCCATCTCAGGAATTCCTGTAACTTTTAGGCAGGTCTTTCTTGAGTATTGTTCAACATCATCAAGACGGGACTCAAGATCAGAAACCTGTTCTTTGAGATCACGAACTTCTGATGCGAGTTTGTCAATTATGCTATTTTTGAAAGCTGGTTTGTTCAAAATCATATTTGTTGCCTTTTGTTGTAATAATGCATCGTCACTTGAAATATTGTCAAGGAGATCACTGAGATGGGATAGGTCTTGGGACATATTTTGCGAGACATCAGAGTCAGAATAAGGCCTTGACCTCTTTGTTGTATGTGTATTTTGAAATGATTTATTGTAAGATTTATTGTAGGGTCTACGTACATTGCCTCTTCCTCTTCCACCCATTGGTTTTTGAATGAAGGGATCACATCATAAATACAAACGATATACACAGTAGATTTAAGGCACCCACTGTTAATATTCAGCACATAATTATGCTATACGTGAAAAGTACTCAGTAGGCTCACAGTATCTTTGTATTGTGCGAATTTAAAAATCTTCACAAATATCCAGTTCTTTCATACTTTGAACACAAAATATACTTGAAAGATTACATGGGTTACCTTAAGAATTTATACATGCAGTTGTGATCTCCATTTCCCTGAAAATTCGACAAAAATTGCGGAGCTCTTGTAAAACACAACTACTCCATGTTTAGTCACGTGACTCCGAAGTACATGTATGTCGCGCCTCATGATCACGAAGGGAAATCGCTACCACTAAGCCACCGTGACCGGTATTTTGTTTATATACTTTATATCATTTCGTATCTTATTGCTATTCAGTATAAATGAGTACAGAGTACTTGCAAATAATATATCTGACCAAAATATAGGCCTCAAGGCGGGTATAACATGTTTATCTACTTAAGCATCCGATTACACCTGGGACGTTTCCAGGAGTCAGTATTTTTGCCATGTAATGATGAAAACCTCAAAAGATATTTTTATCAAACTGTATATACTGATACATACATGAACTGGTGAGAACTAATTATTTTGATAATATTTTGTTCCCTTGATATTAACTTTGACCTTGGGTATGATTTTCGTAGATTTGTGTTTAGCTATATTTTAAGAAAATTTTTCTAGAAAAATTATTAAGCTTCATTATGTTGATACATGTATGTATTGAAAAAAGCTATTTACTGACTGCATCAGTATTACCGGTATTTAACATTATCTTTTCTACGACCTTGACATTGATATTCAGCATGCATTAAATTTAATTTACTGATGTATAATGGTGAAAGCTTTTTAATTGTATCAATATTGTTTTACTTTGACCTCTCATTTTACCCTGACCTCGTTTTTTTTTCAAGTTATTCTTAAATTTCTAAGAAACAATTCTAGACATTTTTTCAAACTTCTTATTCTGTTTCATATTGGGAATAGCTTTTCAACTTAGTTAACTTTTCTTTACATTTCTTATGTTTTGATTACTTTCTGTCACACTCGTATTGTAGTTTTATAGAGACTTTTCTTGATATTTGACAAAGCTAATGCATTTCAAAATTTTATACTTGTTAGATCTTTATCAGCTGTATTTGATTGACCTTTCTATGACCTATGATCTTACTATTTTTGTATAAGAAGCTCACATTTAAAGAAACTATACATAATATTCTCATCAAATTACATACATTGTTACATCTTTTTCAGTGAATTTATACTAAATTCTCGGCGTGGAATTTATGTTGAATGGACATTTTTTATACCTTGTGATACAGAAATTTTGGTGAATTACATCGTAATCTGAATTTTTTTCTTATACTTGTAGATCAAACAAGGACGTACAACGAAATTTCAGGCGAATTAGAAGACCCCGAGGAAGAACCACAAGTACAGATGCCTGAAGATACAGTGTACTACAATAATTTAACAGCCACTAGAGATACTACTGTTGCCGACCTTCTTAGTGTTATCAAAAACAAGGAAGCTAACGAAAATGAGGGATTCACTGCAGAATTCAAGGTTCTTATGTATAACAATGAGCAGACATAATAGGGGAAATATAAAGAAAAAAAATGTAACTTAAATATTTTCAAGAGCGCAATCTTTCATATTTTTATCATGATTATATAATCTATGAAATGTTTACCTTTTTTTGGAAATGCAGGATTTCATTAGAAATTGATCATCATCTACTCTTTTGGCCATCATTATCTCGTACAATACATTAGAAATCCCTTTAATTGACACTAATATATATGCTCAAAAGTCATAATTAATACAAAGTTATATTAAGTAATCAATAATATTGTTTATCAACTTTTTATTACAAGTAATTAATATGAAAACTATCACGGTGCCACAATCGAGACCATGGTGATAGGAAAAGGGGGGATTCACCATATGATAAGGCATCCATAGCATGATTTTTTTTGTTGATATGGGTTTCAATTTCTTTACAATGTATATTTGCTTAGACTATTTTCTAAAATCGCACCCAACGAATAATCATTCACTTTTCTTGTAAAGATATATGCAACATGTTAGGGAGGCAGATGTAGTTTTAACAGTATAAAATATTCAGCCATAATTTAATTTCGTTTGTATTCTAGCCTCTGATTGGTTATGATATGTATTACCTGGTTTGGTATGGGGACACACCCCCTGACAACCTGGTGTATCATATGTATCCATGCATACTCTTATTTCTAGTTCAAAGGTTCTCTTATTGTACGGCAAATCTTATCTAATAAAAAGCAACGAAAACTTTCATCCACAGTTGTTTAATGATTTTAAAATTAGATTATAAGAAATTACTTTAATTCTTGGCCTAATTATTCTAATAAATGTATACCTGTCTTGGATCAGTTTACACTGTTTTATAATCCATAAAACGTAAACTGATCCAAACCAGGTTATACTTGAATAATTTGGCCAAAAATTAGGGTCTTTCCTAAATTATTTTTGTCAATCAAATTGGTGATCATTCTGAATCAAAAGTAATGGTTTTTCTCAAGGATCTCATATCTGTCTCAGTCCTTCATTTTCAATATATTACAAGTCTATCTATGATCGCACATTGCTTGTAAACTTCAAGAATGTTTCTTGCCTCTTTGTTCAGCTTTATCTCACAGATGTCAGGATATCATTTGCCTTGATCTCTTCACCATCTTCCAACTATATTATTTCATTTACATTTTTCCTAATCTCTCGTTCATTTTTTTTTTATCTTTTTATCATGTATTGATCATAATTATGATGTCGATAAAACGTTTTAATGATTGACTGTATACTTGGTTTCATTTCAAATAATTTATATACTTTTTTTTTACTTTGCTAGATTTAGATTTTTTTTTAAACAAAGTTTTATTGGAATGCTAAAATAATATCAACTTATTTTCGTATGAATTAAGAATAAATTTTCACTATGTGAAAACTTATTTTAGAGAGGCATATAGCAAAATATTGTTGTTGCTAGTATTCTACAAATTATCATTGCTTTTTTCAGTCCCTTCCATATGGGGAAAGATTTACCTGCAATATAGCCAAAATGGAGGAGAATCTAGTAAAAAATCGATTTAAAACGACATTTCCGTGTGAGGGTTTTAAGATAACCTATTGTTCTTTATCTTTTTTCTGTTGAATACGTACATAAAAAAATTATTCAGAAGTAAAATAACATTTTTCTTTGAAAATGGAGGGCAAAAGTTAAAAAAATTACAAAGGATCCTTACAAGATAAGTCTTGTATAACTTCACTTATTTCGTTTTATTCAGATGATCATTCCAGGGTTAAACTAGCAATTGAGAGCGGCTTTAGCTCGGATTATATAAATGCAAATTACATTGAGGTAAATATCACAGTGTTCCGTGATATGGTTGTGAACGTATGACAATAAAATATTGTTTTTTTTTAATTGTTCTTCTCACACTCTAATATATTTTTTTTATTTTTTTATATAGAATATGGAAGGGAGACGTGAATATATTGCTTGTCAAGGTAACAAATATTTCAATTATTTTCTTATGTACTTTGGTGGGTTAAGGAAATATTAGGTTGTTTCCTTATCCCTTTTGAATTCGATATCATTTAATATTGTTTAATTTTTTCCTCAACCACTTTGAATTGAATCATTTTGAAGGACCAACTGCAAACACTTTGATTGATCATTGGAGGCTAATTTGGCAAGAACATGTCGAGTATATTGTCATGCTGACAAATCTTATTGAAGGACCTAAGGTATAGCACTGTTTACTTTCTAAGTTCATTTTTTATGCATTCTCTCTAGCTTGAGCTTAAATATTTCTGTCAGTCAATTTAATGATATTTTTTGTAAGATAACCCCCCAAAATTAAAAAAGATAATAATACTGACATTCGTCTTCTGGTCATTAAAATGTCACTTTGAAACATAAAACCGTTTCTTTAACCATATTTCAGAATAAATGTCACCAGTACTGGCCAGATAAGAACAAAGAACTAGATTTAAATTCTTTTTCTGTAGACCTAATTCAGGAAAAAGTGTATGCCTATTTTGTGGTGAGGATAATGGCTCTAAGGAAAAAGAGAGTAGGTTTTGCAATCAAGTTACATTGTTTTAGTCGAAAGATTCTTTCTCTATGAATCAAGTTGATATAGAATTAGATTTAAAATGGAAAAAAGCAAATATCATTTTTTTTTTATCTAAATAAGAGTTTAAAAAACTGGTATGCAGTTGTTTCACTTTACCGGTATTTTATGATTTTTTTTTTTAAAGTGTACATGTACTTTATAGGTCACGGGGTCAAGGACGGTCGTGCAGTTTCATTATACTAGATGGCCAGATCATGGGACTCCCGATCCACTAGATCTTGTCGTCTTTTATAGACATTTCAGACACAGTATCAAACCATCTAGGAATCCAATTCTCATTCATTGCAGGTTCTTGTTTATGTAAATTAGATGCCCTCGTCTTTAACAAGTTGCATCAACACTGGAAAGAAAACATTATTAATGTCAAGATTCCTAAATAGTATATATATGAAAAAAATAAACATTTTATCTTTAAAAAAGCGCTTAAGGTCATAAAGCATTGTGTTAAACATGAAGAAAGTAAGGAATATATGTCTCTAGCTTATTTAAAAATTATATGACTTTTTCAGTGCTGGTATCGGGAGGACAGGTACCTTTATAGCCCTTGACGTTCTGTCCAGATTTGGCAAGGAGAAAGGCAAGGTCAATGTCATAGAATATGTCAAGGTCATGCGTAAAGACAGGATGAATATGATACAAAATGTGGTATGTTTTGATTTAATTAGATTTTACATCTGATAGAGAGAGAGAGAGAGAGAGAGAGAGAGAGAGAGAGGTTGCATTTTAAAAATTCATACATTGTTGTGTCCAAAAATATACGAAGAAAGAAATTTAAAAAAATGAAATAAACATGAATTCTTTTCTTTCAGGGTCAGTATATTTTTCTTTATTATGCGCTGTGTGAGTTCTTTAGAACACAAGAGAAATATATCAGAAGGGAAGAGTTCCTTACGGTCTATTCAGATTTGGGCAGACGAGAGACAAGGAAACAGATAACAGAGGAGTATAATGTATGCTAGGGTCGAAGAAATCTAAAACATTAGTATATATTCTATTGAATACATCATTGATCATTTAATAACAAAGAAAACATTGCTGAAGAGCATTTATTATTCATTTCTTACATGATTTATTTCTTAGAAACTGACAATCTTGAAACCAAATTATGCAGAAGAACATTTCAAAACTGGTAGACAGCATTTAAAACTAAATACAACGGATTATGTCCTACCAGGTACGAAGTCTTTACTAAATTACTAGTACTACTTGAATTTTTTTTTTATTTCAAGTTGACTAACGGTCTATCTGAAAGTGCTTTGCCGAATACAATCTGTTTTTGGAAACATCACTGTATTTGTTTAGTTGAGCAATATCGAGTACCTTTGACGTCATACTGTCGGGGTCGTACTTCCTATTACAATGCAGTGGCGTTGTCCGTATGTATTATTCCACATCTATCTATCAGATTAATATATAAGCATATACATGTATGTTTCGGTTTTCTTTGTTTGGGTTAAGTATTCATCATACAAATGATATCATCATTGTAAAATCAAAGAAATAAAATATCGTTTCTAAACCCTCTCATCCATACAAGGTTATAGAACAAAAGTAAATAAATTCATATAAAGTTTGTTGGTATTCTTTGGAGCAATTTTTAAAAAGTTCATTAGACCTCCATTCACCTTCTATTTTTTTTAAAATATCATTTATTCAATAACGTTTTCTGATTCAGTGGGAAAAAAAACTCTCCCAAAAGTTTGAAAGATTATTAAAAGTATTTCTTACATTTTCTTAATTTTAATTTTTCAGTATCAGTTTATAATAACTATAAATAATCAATTTTATATCAATAAAAAACTGATTTTAGTCTATAACTGCTTCCCGATTCGGAGACTTTTTAAATTGATGTGCTTAAGTTCATTTTTAAAGTTCACACAACAAGTTTGAAAAACAAAAAACTGTGAAAAATTCATTTTCACCATTAGATAATATTGCATTTACATACAGATTAGCAGTTGGGTTGATGAAAAAGTAAAGCATTTAAAACTGGATCAGTATGAGATTACCAAAGGTTCTCAAACACTATTGCCTAATGAAATACGAAAAACTATTGTTGAAATAAAAAGCAAGAAGGTGAGACTTCTTAAAGATGATGCCAGAATTCTATGAAGATTTTTATACGACTTGTTTTTTCAACCAATTTCTGTCTAAGACTTTGGATTTTACTCAAATGAAAAACACAAAAGCAACAATTTACATTATATGTTAGTATTTAAGCCTTATGAAGACATAAAACATCATATACATGTATTTCTATAATCTAAAACCACATTGTCAAAAATATCTAAGAAATGAGAAAATATTTAATAAAAAAAAATTAAGAAGCTTTTTTTTTAATCTTAGTCTTTTAAACTATGTTGAAAGGACTACATAGACGAGGTTCCCTCTTATGAAATTTCTTTTTTTTAATAATGTTTTAAAGCACAAAGTGTCGCATACTTTACATATTCTTGAGTGCCTCAATTGGAGCCACGACCACCTGCTTCCAGATGACACGTCCAGTTTCCTAAATATAATCAAACAATTTTGCTTTGACCGGAAATCAGAAGTAGAAGGCCAAGTAACTGTCATGTCAATGTATGAACGTAGTTTAATTATAGCTTTTAAACTTAATTTCAAATTATAGCTTTCAAACTTAATTTCAAATTTCAAAAGTGTGTAGTTTAATTATGCATTTGGGTGAAAACATATTACTTTTCAAAAATGTTTAATCGTTGTTCTAGATATATTTTTTTCTTCTAAAATTAGGAATGGGGCCAATTGTTGTGGTATTTTCATCGCTGTATATAACGCAATAGAACAGCTACAACAGGATGACGAGGTAGACATTTGTACCATTGTACAGCAGTTGCAGTACCGAAGACCTGAAATGATTTCGACCAAGGTAATTCTTATTTGTTGTTTATCTATATTTCAGGTGCATTGTACAGACATTTTTGTGAATCCACATAGAGCATAAAAATATAAGTGTTACATTTTGGACGTGCTATTTAACTTAAAAAAAAAATATTGCCCTCCATATATTTCGCTGTAAATAAGAGCAGTCCTTCTTATATAAAAATAAATAAAAGAATTCAATATAATACTAAAACTATTGTAAGACAAAAATATGATGACTGTCTTTTTATTTATTTTACATTTAAAAAAAGTTATGTACTAGTATATACATTTTTAGCGCAATAAATATTATCTATATTCTAATTTCGTTCTCTTTCAGGAGGAATATGAGTTCTGTTACAAAGCTGTTTGTGACTTCCTGAATACCGACAACGTTTATGCAAACACCTAGCTTGATTTGTTGGGGAGGGTCATCGCGTGTTTTATATTTGTTTATATCATTAAAAGAAACTTTTTATTTGAACATTCAAAATTAGATGTATCTTTTTTTATGAAAAGAAAATTGTTTTTGCTTGAATCCGAAGTCATTAGCATATGTTTCCGATTTTCGTACATTTTGTGATGCATAACGTGGCCGACAAACGATTTATGGTGAGAATTCATTTATGAAAGTCCATCATTTAGGCTTTTTAAAAGTTATTTCTTCTTTATATTGTACATCTATTCATAAGATCTTGATGTGTTTTTACAAATAAGTGTGAAATTTTTCTTTTATATTGGACACTAAAATCTGTTTCACGGATCTTGTTTCCTCACATTGTATTATTTTGATTAGGCTCCTTAATCCTCTTATTCATAATTTATGCAGATCGTGCTTGTATATTTTTATTGAACTGTGCAGTTATTACATTTTGTGAATAAAACTCATTCTTTATTAAAGATACATGTATATTTTTTATGAATACAAATCTCTTTATTTGAAGATACACATCTAATTTATCTAGATATAAGGTGGAGATAATTGGTAAAAATAGGAGAAAACATATAATTAAATTATCAAAATGCCCCATGTTTAGCGTGGCGTTTATTAATCATGAGTATTAGTTATACTACAAGCAACGCAATCTATCGAAACAAGTGTTTGCTCAATTATGGATCATATGCTTATTATATAAACAAGATAGCTGCATTCATTAATCAATTTGATATATTCCTATGAAATTGAAATTTTAAATATTTGAATATTTTACTGACAAAAAAAGAGAATAGGCAACTAGCAAATCAATTATGTGACAAATGAGATGGATGTACCTTACCATCAACAAGCTACTGATAATTTGGTGCTACAAGAATATCAACGATCTTCTTTAAAGAGGCATTTCATAAATTCCTTTGTTGTTATAATGTCCTTGTCAGTAAATGCAACCTATCACCTGATCTCAGTTTATTTGTTATGATCTCATTCATTAATTGACTAGCTTAGAGCAAATATTAGTTAAGTATTCAAAAGTTTTATAAAAAAGTGGATTCGGGGGAGGGGAGGGTTGGGCCACAATGGGGTATCAAAGTTTAACATAGGAATACACAGGAAAAATCTTTGAAAAATGTTTTTAGGAAAGCAAAGTCATGATAGTTATATTCGGAAGCTATCTCTGGTAGTGTAGATTCAAGTTTGTTCAAATTATGACGCTCATGGGAAAGGTGGGGCCACAATAGGTGATTAAGGTTTACGTAGAAATACATGGGAAAATCGTTAAAATTCTTTACAGGAACAACAAATCCTGATTGATCATGAATATTAAAGCATCAAAAAAGGTAATGTAGATTTAAATTTGTTCAAATCATGACCAAATGGATCATTACAAAGGAAATAAAGACTATATATCAATAAAAAAAAATCACCTTACAAACAGCAAAGCTATTACGTGTCTTATGTATTAGTAAGTGTTGATTTAAGTGTTAAATCCAAAATTTGTTTTAATCAATGATCACACTAGCGAAGCACAAGAAAGGGACCTTGTTGGGATGGCTTGTAGTGTATCATTTTGACATTTTCTTTCCAATGTATGCTAAATTTACTATGCATATCTGACTCTTTTTCAATCTTCAATTACACGTATTGCTAAATGATTTCTCTACATTTTTATGTCGGTAGCGGCATATTTATGTATGTCGAGTTTTGGAACCGTTTTCTAAATAAATATGTATGATTTAAAGATAACAAAACATACATGTACTTAATTAAACGATCCTTAATTAAAACTATTCAGAGCAGCCATAAAAAAATTAAAGACCACAAAAGGTGAGAAAAGCTTTGTATCAGGTGATTTGGTCACCAATAACTGTAAATAAACAGGCACGAGCATGCGCAATAACTGCTGATTTGCAGGTGTAGGCCGGAAATCTAATTGTAGTATGCACATTTAAGTTATTTTTTCACACGTTTTTGATAATTTTCTATTCAGCCCAGTTTATTGAAAACAAGAGGCATACATCACTTAGCCAATATTTACAATAACACATTTTAACTGATAGAATAATGAAATAAACATATAGGGTACATGTATATTCGACAATTTATAAATTCGTTAAAGAGACTGTTCTTGATGCACTTGCTAATTGCAAAAAAATTCCTAGATTACATAGCCTTTTATATTATCTGTACTAAGTAACTGTAACAATTTGAAGACACTAGGTCTTCTGGAGAAGTAGGTTTCAATATATTTTTACGAGGGTTGTCCCAAAAAGTAGACAATGTTTATAACTTTTTAAACATGCAACCGATACTAACCAAATTTTGCATAGACATAAAATATTTAATGTTCTTTGAAACTGTAGATTTTTAAATATCTTTCATATTGATAATATAACGACGATTTCTATGATGGCAGATGAGGTATGGCTGTGCATGAACAAAATTCGGAATATTTTACGCATACAGCTATTACATTTGCTTCTATTTCTTTAAAGCCATATATGGCGTAACTGAATAAAACAAAATTAACAAAAACAAAAACAAAATTAAGTAAAGAAATATAGTTAATTCATTTAAATTAAAGCTTTTCATACAATTCTGAACACGGAGAACACCTCGTTTCATCTAATAATACGATTTTATCTTCTCTGTAATGTGTTATTTAAATCTTTTGTATTTTCTTCCGAGTCGGAGAAAATTCCGAGAATCCAAATTAAATTGTGATATCTTTATAACGCAATTGACTTAGATTTTGTAATTTACGGAAAAGTTCTATCTTTATTTAAAGTAATGATACAAACAATAAGTTCTTATAATTTTAGTCCAATAATTTTCATTGTACATACGCCATATATGGCTTTAATACTTTGTAAAACATTGAACTCAAATTAAAATCAGTGAAATCAGAATCAAAATCTTTATAATATTTCAAAATTCTATATAAATAACATTGGAACAGACGATTGGTGTCATGATTTTCAAAGTGTTGTTGGAATTGAGTTTGATGAAAATACACCATTTCAACGAGATGGATAAAGCCAATATCAAATCACACAATTATAGATGTTCTATTTATCTCATACGACTTTCGTTTTAACAAAACTTCGAGACTCCCCTTGCCAAACTACATGAATGATTGCTAATTTAAATTGATGAAAATGACGTCGTCAAACGCGTAACCGACACACAGATATATAATAAATAGGTTTGAATATGGTTTGTATGCATCAGAGACGGGAAAAAGATTACAGAAGTGACATTACACACGACATTTAATAGGGAAGATATTATTGAATGGTATGAGATTCAATGAGAGTTTTTCATCTACACCGAAATAAGTTACAACATGTAAGAAGTAGAGTACCGTTTGTTAAAGTCAACGGGGAACAATCCGGGCCACGAACGACGTCAAACAATACATGTATTCTCTGCTGCCTACAATGTATGGAGATTTTTCGACTAAATTTCGACTAGAATTTGAATCTGCTTTAAAAAAAAAAACAACAGCAGAAAACCGGACAGTAGTGAATTTAAATAAGTCCCTTAGTCAAGAGCTGTCTTTCACTTAAAAAAAATATTAATATTAACATTAATATTAACATTTAATATTAACAGACGCGTGTGAATCAGAAAAAGAGATCATGACGCTATAAGAGACGTAAATTACGCTTGATTTCGAGCGCCGATGTACACATACATGCTTCCTTTATTTTATCATAATTTTCTTATTAAATGTGAAATCATCATGAAATTTTAAATGCATGATCATAAAATGTTACTTTTTGTTATGAGAAGAAAAGAAATTTAATTCAACAAAGAGAAAATAAACTATTTTCCCTGTCTACGACTTTTTGGGACAATCCTCGTACTTAACCTGTTGTAATGTGGATATTTTAACATAAAATAGAATTCATCTTCTATGTTACTTAATTGACAAAGACTACATAATCTATTGTTTCTCAATGTTTTTTATCTTTTTTGTTCAATCATTAAGTTATGCGAAGATAGTCTTAACCTGGAAATTACTGCTCTTTATTTTAAATGTATTGATTTACACAAGACTGAATGGTAAAATTATCTACAAGGTTTTGATAAATGAGACATTTTGGTGATTTATCTAAATCAGACATAATGTTTTGGATATATTCATCACAGATCCTCTGCTGTAAAATATCAATTGTGTTACTGTTTATACAATTTCTATCGAAAAGTTCTTCTGAACCAAGACTATGAAAGTCATTTTTCATATCTATAATCCAGTCATCATTATTTTCTAGCCTTTCTTTTGAAATGCTTGAAAAATGCAATTGTCACTATTTTTTTTTATTTTAACCATTGTTTAAAGATTTTTCTTTTTCCTGACCAATTCAAGAGGAAATTAACCTATTTCACAATATACCATACTGTTATATGTTTTCTGCCTTACCTTACGTATTCTTTTACAAGATGAAAAATGTACTTTTTCTATATATTTAGCTTTGTGCTATCCCCAAATTTCAGATACATACCATAGTGCAGGGTTAATATAAGTCTCAAACATATCTAATTGTGTTTTAACATTTAAAATTCTAAATCTTCCATTCTTTTTAAAACACTATACATGACTTTTCTTCCCTGTGATGCAAAATTTTGTTGTCTTTTTACAAAGAACTATATTGCATATACTTGCATATACTTGGCCCAACAAAAGTCAAATTTTGAAAACTTTCTGAAATGTGCTGAATTCAATAAATTGTATGAGAAATATAAATCAACAGAACATATAATAGTTTCAAAGCAGTTTATTCACAATCTTTGTTTTTATGACGATACAAACTAGTCCGATCTTATATCCTTTTTCTGAAAGAGTACAAAATGGACAAAATTTCAACAATTTTTAGCATTAAAATTTATAGAGCGCATGTTTAATCAGGAACGGCATTTACATATTTTATTGATATTAACAATCTACACATTATATCAAAATCGCTCTGTGACTTTTACTCAAAACATCGACGAAATATGTACATTTGTCTGCAGAATTCATAAAAAAAACTGAAATTAACGTCACGTTTGTGACGTCATTACGTACATATGACGTCATTACTTATGAAAATATTCAGTGCTTTGAAGTCAGCATATACTCCCCTGTTTAAGAACTTAATTAAATATACCTCCATCAAAGTTTGATTTGGGGGGCAAATATTGGTTAATACCGAATAAAATTCTTTACCATTAGAATTAAACAACATACCAAGATAATTGCACTCATTAAATACTTCTACAGTATTTCGATCATGTATCCAGTGCTCAGTAGCTCTAATATATCCACTGATTCTAAAGACTAATATTTTTGTTTTCTCAACACTTACAGTTAAACTCCACTCTACTGTATACGACTACAATTAATTTTAACATATTGTGGAAACGCTCTGGCGTTTCTGACATTAATACTGTGTCATCAGCCTACATACATGTAAGTAAAAATTTTAAAAAATCATTTGTATTTCTATTGACGGACAATTGGTAGATATACATGTAAAATGGTTTTCAAAATCTTTGACATGCATTGAAAAAAAATAGCGGTGACAAAAATCACCTTGTATTATACCGATTGAAATACTGAAATACTCTGACAGTGCTCCAATATGTATTATACAATGTCATGTACATGCTTTCACATTCTGATCAAGTTATTTAATTATACACATCATTTTTCCTGTCTATGAAAAACAATTTTAGCTTCATCCACAGACTAGGTCTATTGACATAATCAAAATCTTTTTTAAAGTCAGCAAAACAATCTTTTCTTTGATAAAAATACGTACTTTGGAATAAGAAAAAAATATGCATCCGATTAATCAAATACATGTTTTAGCATTCGATACTCGGACGTTCGATCGAGTATCTGGTTACCCGGGTACTTGTTGACGTCCCTAAAAAGTATATTTTTATCTATTGACTGCATGTTTTACGCCCATTACTTGAATTTGTCGCTCCTACAGTAACATCGCCATATACTGGGCTTCTGTTTCTGTCCTTTACTTTGGACTTGGGACCGTATTAATATCATGCAAACACCTGCCGTAACAAGATGCTTCAGATTTTCCGATGTTTGTTTTATTTCTCTCTCTGTGTGGCACATTTTATATCACGGGAACGTTCGGAGATAAAGATTTGATGCGTATACATGTATATATCTTTGCACTATGACCTTTGTATTCTACCATGCTTTTCGACAAAGTTGTCCTTGAAATTAACTTTAGACCTACTTTTTCAAATAAATAACGGTGCCTATATACTATTTCTTATCAACATTTAAGAGGTAGGTCTATGCTATATAGATTGTGAAACATACATGTGTTAGAGTCACTTTACCTTGACATTTGACCTCCATTACAAGATATACTGAAGAGGGTTAAATTAAACTTTTATCTTTCTTTAATTTAGCGAGACATGTATTTCATATTTATCATTTATACATGTCTATAAGCTCATTATTTTGACACTGTATATACATGTATCGTTATATAAAATAGTATACCATAAAAACTGACAATTGATTTTGATTGATTGATTGATTGATTGTATTTTGTTTAACGTCCCTCTCGAGAATTTTTCACTCATATGGAGACGTCACTGTATGCCGGTGAGGGACTTCAAATTTTGACCTGTACTCGGCACTCAGGGCCATTGAGCAGTGAGAGATCTTTATTGTGCCAATGCCTGCCGCTGACACGGGGCCTCGGTTTTTAAGGTCTCATCCGAAGGACCCGCAACTTTCACTTCAAAGTTCCGAGCGCATGGCGAAGGAACAGTTGCTACCCATTTTAACGACTAGGTTAGTCGCGGCCGAGATACAAACTCACGACCTCCAGATCACGGAGCGAGCGCTCTACCGACTGAGCTACCGTGAACGGTAATTGACAATTGAGGCAAGGGCAAACTAAAGCCTCTTTTGAAGGAAATGTGAAAATCACGTACTAATTAATTAATTAATTAATTGATAAATATTTATTTATGCGACCGTTCGGACGAGCGTAGATACTTTCCTCAGTTTAAATTTAGATCGGGATCGTCAAACTACACGACACATTTGTTGCATATAGGCTCTGGCTCAATATGGCGTCGTACTATAAGTGATGAGTGATCATTTTTCGAAGAATTTTTACTTTTAGTCAGTGTAAAAATAAGTAATGAAAATTTACATCTCAGCTATGTTAAGGAAGGTCAGAGTTCACTTTCCTTGTACATCGTATTGGAAGTTTAATTGTTGTGTCATTGAAATTTGACAATTTAAGCCACAGAAATTAATTAACGACATGATCTTGCGTAAATAACAACTTGAATTTATTTATTTTATCGATTATTCATAAACTCTTGTAAAATTGCAATACTTGATAGCGATACAGTCGAGTAATAGAAGAAAGCCTTTTGTCAAATATGACGTCATCAGCCTTGACATGACGCAGCACAAGTGATCCAGAGGAGTAGATTCACTGGTTCAATAATTACAAGAATGCTTAAATAATTATGATACCATTGCTTATTTTTAGACCTAATCATTAAAACTAAAAGAAAATAATTTATCAAATACAATATGTATAGAATATGAATTTATCTAGTAGCATTGAAGCTGCACAGGGATAAGGAATATAGAGAATATCGCTAAAACGATGAGCGTATTCGTGATTAACATCAAAAGTGCAAGGGCATAGACTATTTTGTTTGAGCTGAAATTTGGAATATTTATTGCTCATATAGTGTATATTTTGAAAAGTGCTGGGAGCTGATACTGGTCTGCATAACATTAATTTTATTTATAACAGAATTTAAGCGAAGTAGAAATTTTTAGCTATTGTAAGCATTTTCGGCAAAAATTTTAAGTACTTCGCAAACAGCACTGACTAGCTCCCAGGACTTTTTGGGTAGAGGATTTAAACCTCTTTTAATGTGTATCAATTTTTTTCTTGAAAAACAAGCGTATGCCCTTGCACTATCCACATTTCCTACATTCATCTTAACAATTCTATTTTTATACAAGTCACGTGACAAACAGCTGATACGCGCGATATAACTGGTAATAACAACGGCCCAGTCCTGTCCATTATTGATAGCTATATAACATTTACATTTTCTACAAGTATTCAGTTGTTTTGTTAAAAATTTTTAAAAGAAGCAAAACATATTAAAACGGTGCGAAGGTCACATTTTCGATATCGGTCCTTAATATAGCTGAGATTACAACATCATTGTTAACACAATTTAGGCTTCTTTAATTTTGTGTAGCCTTAATATATCAATATTGCATAAATTTTATGCAACATTTTGCAAATACATTGTATGTGCACAGCTTGAAACGACAAAGCTGTCTCGAAACAAATTCCCAAATGTGGCTTAATACTGTAATTAGCAATAAATTGTTTAACGTGCACTTTGATATTTCAAGAATACAGTCCGTTATCTTTATACCCTTCATTACATATATGCTTTTCATATTTTGAAATGTGGGAATAACTAAAAATGTTTCTTTGCTAAAATGTAGAAATTATCTTCATATGTTGCACACAGGTTTCAATGGTGAAATTTCCACCTATTTTTTTTTTATTTGGTTTTAAAGTTAAGAACATACGCAACGAAATTTTAACTTTATTGTCCTTTTGCCTGGAGTTAAATAGAAATTCCTTAAGCCTTCTTAGTAATATTTAGAGAACGAAAAAGGTTCTGTATCGTACATGCAAATTCGGGGGTGGATTAGTGCGTAGCAGGAGTCTCCGCCCCCAAATTTGTATTACGATACAGAAAATGACTTGTTCTCTTAATGATGTGTGACACGATCAATCAAAATTAGCTCTGCCAACTTTATAACTGTGCAGCATCCAGACTTCCGCCAGAGTTCTGTAGATGAGGCCCCGACGAGGAGTATGCATCCGCAGTATATATATTTTCATGGAAAACAAAGGATTCGGTCAGATAAGTTTAGACAATTTTACGGGGTAGACCTGATCGAGTGATAGTCAGTTTTAATGGATAAGGTTGAGGATTTAATCGTAATTGTTGTGATCTATCACTGCATGAAAAGTCGGGTTTAATTTTACCTTAAATGCGATTTAAATGCTGCGATTATTTAATGTTTAAATGCATAATATAACATATTGTGGGATCGTAAATGTTAGAAAATAATTAGCATTTAATACGAGTTTAATGAAAAATTAAAAGAACAAATTTAATAAAGTTTGGAAAATTGTAAACTTACTAATACGTTCGGATTTAAGTCTGCCGTAAACAAGTATAATACCTCTAATATACAAAACGTATAATTATTATTAAACATGGCCATAAAATAAAGTTTTATGGTCATATTAAATTTGTTCGTTTAATAAAATTTAACGTAGATCTTTACCTCATTATTTTTTGTTAAATTCACACTTTACTTTATAATACTTCCAAAAATTACGTTATATACGGAAAATTGTAAACTTACTTATACGTTCAAATTTTAATCTTTCATAAACTAATATTAAATCTCGTGTATAAGTGATGAAAATAAACGGATTAAACCTTCCCATATCATTAAGATTTAAGGTTGTATTTGATGAAATTTAATATTATTATATATTTTTATTTATATTTATTCCATAAATAATTTGTATGGTTTACAATTGTGGGTTTTTGGGCAAGTATTTTACAATCATACACAAATGCATTTCTCATTCATTTTTTTTAGATGTTATCTCAATAGATTACAAACAATGAGTTCTAACAAAGTACAAGATATTTCAAATTATGCCCAAAAGTCAGAATTTAAAAAATTACAATCATGATTGTAGCTCAATTATAATGGAGTAAATTTCTACATACTAATAGTAAGTAATATAATGAAGTTATTATAAATAATTTAATATAAGAATAAAATTGTATGTGAAATTTAAATCTGCAATAAATCAGAACACAACAGGTCAAAAATGTAGTCATTCTGGAGTCCAAAAGACTGCAAAATCTGACTGAAACTGCCCCTATTAAAACTGCTGCATGGGTTGTAAATGGCTTTTCAATTTCCCACAATAAATTATGTCATACTTTGCATAAAAAGAATAAAAGTTGCCAATAAAAGTTGCCCATTCGTTTTACATGTACATTTAATAAGACACACTAAGCCACTGACAGAGAAGCCTCACTCGCCCACAAGTAACAGCAAAAGGATCGGTTAGAGACACCACCTTTCTCTTACTTGGGTATCAAGATCTGCAACTTACTGCCAGCAAAGCTCTTTCACACCACCCTTATATTGTTTCCCAAGTATTTCCACAATAGATGCCCATGCACTAATTATTCACGTTCGACTTGTAAAATACTTAATATTGACTGAAAAATACAACACCCAAAAAAATCCTTTATATCATTTGGTTATGTGAATTCAAACTAAGGAAAAAGTATCACAATTACACAAAACAATAGCAGCTTAAAATTGTTTCCAATACATGTAGCTCATTTCTGTTCCAACTGCTAGGTTTATTGCTTGATGATTGTAATTTAACATATCCTCATTAAATCAACTTTACATTGGAATGCAAAACATTTCAATAGTGATATCTTTAACTTTGCCTTAAAATATCAAGAATGAGCTCTGAAACATGCACATATAAAATTCCTGTATTAACATATGTACAAGTATATTTAACAAATTGTTTTAAGCCTTAATTACATTTCCATTTTAATGGAAAAGATTCTCGTCATAAACTCTCTTACTTCAACTGGAAGGAAACAAATTAATATTTTACTCTTGCAATTCTCATTACTCTTTCAATATCAATTGTAATATTTATTAAAATCACAATTCACCCTTTTCTTTTTACTCAGAAATGTCTCTACATCATTTGCCTATTCTATTTTTTACATCTATGACTCACTAAGCCACTGACAGAGAAGCCTCACTCGCCCACAAGCAACAGCAAAAGGATCGGTCAGAGACGCCACCCTTCTCTTACTTGGGTATCAAGATCTGCAACTTACTGCCAGCAAAACTCTTTCAGACTACCCTTGATTGTCTTATTTTTTTCCACAATAATGTCCATGCAATTATTATTTAAGTCAGACTTGTACATATATGTAATATATAAATCAAGATTAAAATGTATGTGATTGCATACTACACAACAAACCAATAAATGATTAAACAATAAAAAAAACATAACAGTTTCAATCTGTAATCAAGCATCAGAAAAAAATTAAATTTCACTGCCAAAAATACAACACTAGGTATATTTTTTTTCTTATCTAACATTGAATGACTGTGTAAATTAAATATAAGTAAAACAAGCATCACATTTGTGCAAAAAAGTAGCAACTCAGATATTTCATCTCTTATAGCCCATCTCTGTTAAATTACTACATCCATAGGGTTGACTCTTTTAGATTCTTTATTTGTCCTAGTTCTCCTTATGCTCAGCCTTTTAGAGTGCTTTGATTTGAGAGTTGCACTTTTGGTGTCCTGTTCTTTGAAGACTTTCTCACATTCATCAGAACGCAACTTCAGTTTCTAATTTCATAGATAGTTTTATCTTCAGAATCATTTTTTGAACTATGAAGACGTAATCAATATCTAAAACTGCTTCTTCTTGCTTTTTCTTCATTCTCTTCATGTCAAGAAGTTTTCAGCTCTGGAGAAGCACATCTAGCTCCTAATTTCTACAACAAACATAAGAATAAATACCCATTTGCCTATATATACATATTATATGTGTGCTTCCGGATTTATGCAATTGCATATATTAAATAGTACACAAAACCTGAGTTGATTGTAAAATTATCAATTGACCTAGAGGAAACACAGCTCAATTTTGATTAATTAAAAAAATTACAGAAGACCACAAAAGATATGCCATTTTTTCTAGTCTGGGTAATAAAGGCAGATAATTATCTATAATTTCAGGCCAGCAAGCAAAAGATTATGAAGCTAATGTTGTTATACATGTAAATTGGGGACTAATGATTTTTTCGCCATCTTTTTTGTTTTTGGAGCATTTTATTACTATGTTTACCTGCTTGACCTTGAACATGTTGAAATGCCCTTTTCTCTGCTCCTCCACAATAATTCTTTCATTTAGCAGCAAGATACTATGGATATGGTAGAAGCTGTCACGAACAAAATATGAAAAATTAATAACAGGTATGGCTCTCCGTAGAAAGAATATACAAAAAAGGAGAAAAAATATACAAATAGGGTATACTTATGACTAAAGCAAGAGGATAACATTTTACACAATGAAAAAAATTCTCTGTGTCATCTATGTAAGTGAATTACATAAAAAAAAACATATAATTATATGTATAGATCAAATTTATAGACGACAAAATATGATATGAAACATACATAATGGTACCGTAGTCCGAACACATGGAATTTGAAAGTTTACGAAAATGAAAAGAATATCATTTACAGCATTTAATATATTAAGACATACGTATCTATAGTTTCACAGCAGCAAGCTACAGATTTTGTGGAAGTACATGTAAATTGGAGACTGGTGACTTTTTGCCATTTTTTTTTTGGGAGTTATTTACCAATGTATTTACCTGCTTGACCTTGAATATGTTGAGATGCACAGCCCTTTTCTTTGTGTTCCTCCACGATATTTTATTTAATGTAGCAGAAAGATACTAACTACGGATAAAAAAATATTAAAAATTAAAAGCAGGTATGGCATCTCGTAGAAAAAATATACAAACAGATGTATTTATGATAAGAGCAAGTAGAGAACATTCATACAATAATAAAATCCTTAATCTTCGTGATCTAGTTCAGCGAATTATTTCAAAAACATATTATGATATGTATTAGATTAAATTTAGAGACGACAAAACATGATATGAAATTGATGTACATACTCGGAACACATGGAATTTAAGAGTAAACAAAAATGCAAAGGTTAGCATCTACAGCATTTAACATGCAAGTTATTGGGATAATGAGCAAGTGATTTAATATAAAGTAAAATATATATTTAATTTAACAACTTACACTGTAGATAGCAGGTTTTTAAAGTGGACAGCAAATGCAAAGTTCTAGTAAATGGTGGCAATCTCATACACAATAAGTCGTACAACAAATGATTAGTTCGTACCTCATACTGGGTAGCCAAATATCTGGTCAAGTCACTTTCAGAAGGAAGGCTCAGCAAGTTCAATGTTGGTCATTCCCATAGCTACTTCAATCTTTTCTGGCACAATTTCTGAAAGAAAAGATGTATCTTGCAAGGTTTTTTGTTCAAACTAGGATTAATTTTCATGAATGTAAAAATTTGAAAAGTTTATAGATGACAGACAAATACCAGACACAGATAAGAAAACTCGCTCGGGTCTTAAAATGGCTCAGGTGAGCTAAAAAAAAATCAATTCGTGTGATCTTGCTGATTTTATCAGAAAATTTAAGAAATCTTTCTTCATACTGCTTTTGTCATTTCTTGTGATCATTTGGATTCCTGTAAATAATGCATGCATAATTGTGCATCATAAAATATGATAGCTATTTTTAATAATTCATGCTTAAGTATCTAACGGAAAAAAAAATTATGCATAGCTCAGAATCCATTGCTATTGTATTTTTAGGATAAGAAAAATAAGAATATAAACCTCGTCTTGTTTACTTGGTATATAGCATTTCAATTTGTTGCAATATTTTTATAGTCTTATGCTTAAAGTTACAGTTTGATAAAAACATTGTTAGTTTATTTGTGTTAATTGAAAATTTGAGCTGCATGGTTCTCACCATTTTCACACGCTGTCTACATAGCCGGCGATGTGAGGAATCGTCTCAGGCACAGTCCACTGCAACTATTTAAATAATCAAAATAAATGCTGAATATATTCTTGAGTATGCGTAAGAAATAAATAAATATTTTATTACATGGTACAACATACTCTGTAAATGCTGAACAGAGGAACACTTTAGTGACTAAAATTCTGAAACCAATACCAAACGAGAAAATTCTGGTTAAAATCCATCTTTTTATGTTTAGGCATTTTATGTGTAGTGCCCAGACTAAGGAACAGTAACATTATCAGTAGCAGAGGCAATTATTCATTCAAGGACACATGATAAAATTTTGTACATTGTTCCTACCGCTAAACAGGGTCGTAAATGTCTTCATCTTCTGTTAAAACAGAAATTACATCCAAAGTTAATCATGCTTCTCCTTTTCGTGTCACTCTCTTTCGCCCCGTACAACATCATGATCAAGTTCAACATGGCTGCGTGGAACTCTCCAAGAAATTGAATTTCGGCGCGGTGTGTTGTTTTTAAATTAATTGCTTTTCGAGCCCGACTTCGATCCCGATGTAATTGTACTACAGTAGTAGTCGATCATAGAGAAAAAACTAAGTTATATTCCACAGTTTCGAAAAAATCTACATAAGGGTTAAATAAATAAAAATGAGAAATGAATAAATTAAATTAATAAGGTGCCTAAATGTTTTTTTTTCAAAAATGTTTCAACATAAGTTTACATTAGGTATAAAGAATTATTTATGACATATTGAAAATACCAAAAATGTACTTAAACTTTAAGTATCAGCATATTTACTTTAACATGTCGATATTCTTAAACGAAACGTATAATTTTTTAATTAAACTTTATTATTCTCGACGTATTTTGCATTAAATGTGATTATACTTATTTGAAAACTGTACTTAATTATATCACAATATATCTCAGGTAAAATGTACCGTTATACATAAATTAAATTCAATACAAGAAATTTACTGGAGTAAACGAATTTATTAAATTATATTAAACGCGACTTTTCATGCAGTGTATTGTAGATGGAGATTGATCATTATATATTTCAGGGGTCTTAAAATCCCGGTTTGTCTAGATTTACAAAAACAGGATTTACAGAAAAATCTTCGTTGGACCTTGATGTCATTGATTTTTATTTTCTAATTGAATTGCGACATTCCTATGTCTTTTGCTTAAGGTTCATCGATACTTTGACCGTTCCCGTAGCTCAGTTGGTAGAGTGCTCGCTCCGTGATTGGCAGGTCGTGAGTTCGTATCCCGGCCGCGACTGAACTAAGTCGATAAAAAATAAGTAGTCACTGTTCCTTCGCCACGCGCTCGGCACTTTGAAGGGAAAGTTGCTGGTCCTTTGGATAAGAACATAAAAACCGAAGCCCTGTGTCAGCGGCAGGAGTTGGCATGATAGAGATCCCTCACTGCTCAATGGCCCAGAGTGCCGAGAAAAGGTCAATATTTGAAGCCCTTCACCGGCATACGATGAAGTCTGCATATGAGTGAAAAACTCTCGAGAGGGACATTAAACAAAATGCAATCAATCAATTAATCATCGATACTTTGATAAAAGCTAAAATACTTAATGTCATTAATATCTTATCATTCCTTTATGATTTGTCAAGTTGACGTGTCTTTTCCGCCCAATTTAGCCCTGCAAACTATGTTGTTTAAGGAATCACTGTCTAGTTAGGAGAGTAAGCCAGGGTATTGGGAAACATGGGCTAATTTGCATAACGGGCCAGACCCGTTGTGTTAAATTATTCCATGTTTCGCACCTTTTTTATGTTAACGGCATAGAGTACTAACTAGATAGTTATTCATTATAGTTCCATTTTTCTTGAAATAACAATCTTAAAATAAATTGAAATACCTCCTATTTAGTAGATCTGAAATGCACCAGGCATTCCATGTTAATACCCGTTGCCACACCCACTGGCTTCATGTTTTACTATAAAAAATAGTCCCATAAAAACACGAAACAAATTCAATGATTATTAACTTGCTGTAATCAAATATCAAAATTTATAGAATATCAGCAACAAAAGAATTTTAAATTTTGATCAAAGCAATCTTCTTAAATTTAATTATATATATGACCTAAATTTAGGCTGTCGGAAGCATGAACACGTGTATAAGATCTAGGTAACTTCTCCAGCGCCATATTGAATGCAATGTTACAATTGGGGAAACGGGAGTTGGTCAGCATGGTCAGGAAAAAGATTTGTATGGATGTAAAAATAACAGAGAGGAAGTTGAGTTGCTTAAGAAATCGGATGGTATGACTTAGGGACGATGCCTGTATCAAATGATGGAGTGCAGATCTGTGTAGCAATGCCGATTTCTTCACGTGGCTCAGGTGGGCCGTTTACCATGTTTACAGAAGTTTCGCGAGGCCTCGGTGAAAGTGGACAGCGTTGTACTAGTGACTTGCTTTTGATCAGAATATAATTTATCATTTACCGTATATACTCGCCTATAAGTCGGTCCGCCTATAAGTCGGTAGTATATTTGACGTTATTTGGTGGAATTTGCTATTGACCAGCTTGTAAGTCGGTACAATTTTTTGCCAGAATCGGGCGACAGTTTCAAGTAAATCAATTATTGTTTTAATCTGGTTCCAATTAATATTTTCGAAATGACAATGATATATATATTCTAAAATTATCAAACAAAAAGGCAATGCTCACTTATGATACAAATAAAATTATTAAAATATTTAAATATTTGATAAGTACTTTATAAATAATCAAAGAATACATACATTATCTTATATATCCAGATACTATCTTCAATAATCGTCAGAAATGCAAAGAAAATACTACATTTCAGCCTCCAAAAAATACCAATCTCTTTATGACTCGCCCATAAGTCGGACATATGGTTTTAGACAAATATTTCACTCCCAATATACCGACTTATAGGCGAGTAAATACGGTATTTTGTTTATAAAAAATATTATATATCATATCATAATTACTTAGTAAACAAATAAACAAAACATCTATTTTTTCTTCAGTGTATTTATACGCCAGTCATATACATGCAGGTTCACATTTGACCTTTCAGTAGTATTTCAATAGAGAAATATACATACCAAAGGTATTACCATGAAACTTACAAGATTAACTTTTGAAGATTTTTTTCATAGAAAAAACAATTGGAAATGGAAATATTTGTGTTTAATTAAGTAAATAAATTATAAAATTATAAAGGTAAGAGAAAAAATTCAAAGTAGAGAGCAGAGGGTTTATGAACCTGATCACACCAAAAAATTTAATCATCAGAATAATTAATTCTATTTTGATAACCGTTTTAAGATGGATTTTTCAGTATCTTATATTTTTTTACCAAAATTTATAAATAACACTGAAAAAAATTAAGTGCGAATTATTTTTTGTTAGATTGTTATGCATTGATAACTTCTAGATGCAGTTTGAATCATAAAATACTTTTGTTCCCTGGTGTTTTATCTTTGTGTTTTAAAGGAATGTATACATTATGCAATTTAAATCTACAAGTCTACCATTTCTCAGCGGGTCAACGGATATGTGTTATCTTAAACACCCCGACATTCTGCGTTGTTTTCTAAAGTTCAATATTTTTCCAAGTGTCTTAATTTCTACTTCCTCTTTCAAAATGACTCTATTTTGCTTGATTGGTTGGATTTTTGTATGTAGAGTTATCTTGTGCTACGGTTTGTTATTTATTTTTTATTTTCTTTTATTTATGGATTTTATATTCTTTGTATCTGAGATACTAATGGGAAGTGAGATTAAAAGATAAACGTATAGTGTAAATTCAAACACCTTTCTAATTGTTGAGGTATGTCTCTCGTGAAATTATTTTTTTTATATTTTATATTTTTTAAATAATTTTTTTATAAAGTATAGATTTTTATGATTACTCATATAGCGTGACTAAGAATTGTAAAGAAAATGGGGGTTTGGGGGTATGAGTGCATCTTATTGAGGAACAAAAGAAAAAGTTGGCTTTTTGCACATTAATTGTAATTCTCAGGTTGACAAATTTATCATTCTCTACCAGATGTAACATTGATAACAAATAAAATCTTATTTTGCATAAATAGCTTGAGTTATATATATATATCATAGGTCATATCGTGTAAATAAATACATGTTCGCATTAATTATTCTTTACGTTTTTGCACTTAAAAGGTATCATTTTGGGGGGTATTAAATACTTAACTCTGCGATAAAAATTTTTTGTATCAACTGTTTTACTTTGGTGCCGATTGGCAGAAGGTATCGCATAGTTTTAAATAAATGGAGAAAAACATTTGACCAGTGGTACATGTATAGAGTTTGATACATTAGTAAAAATATTTAGTTATCAGGCCAAAAAAGTTTACATTTTGTTTTGACTTTTTCAATATATGTCTTAACTTCGTTACAAGGTCTGTTGAATAAATGTGTAAAATTTGTTTAAAGAAAATTATTTGAAAGCTATATATATTATTTCTAGCATAGATGCATAGATATTATGTATTGGGATAACGAACAGTAATCAAGATCAATGGTCCATTAAACAATACAATATAGGAGCAGAATAATCACGGACCTCCTAAACATCAGACGTGGGATCAGGTGCCATGCATGGGCAAATGAACTTACCCTGCTGACCGGTCACACACGCCGTATGCTTCTTGGTATGATTGATAAATAACGGGAAATCTGTCGACAATTTAGGGTGTAAATAATGGCTTAACGATAATTATTCAGCATTTTATTTAATGAAAGCTTGTATTTGCAGACAAGGTCATTGTATCGACCATAGAACTAAAGAAATGATGGGGCGTCTTCGTCTTCTTAGGTTCTAAATCTCAAACTTACATCGTTAAGGCATTTAAACGAAGACCAGGCCTGGGGCCATAAAACTTAAACAAGCTCACTTCTGATCTCAATCTCACTTTTTCCAAAGGAATATATAGTGGGAAAGTGAGACTGAGATCAAAAGTGAGCTCATCTAAGTTTTATTGCATTCAGGCCAGGAACTCAAACTCCACATAGGAACATCAATTTAAACATCATGCGTTCATAGATTATTATTTCAACTTATAAATATTCAACTTTATATTAACATACAGGTTGGAATTTCAATCAAATTTTTATTTTGAATTACAAATGCATGTAAATTATTGAGAAGGGGCATAATTCAACAAGATCTCAAAAATGTTGCCAAAATATGAGTTTAAGGTGATACAGGAATACTTCATCATATCACTGATCAATATATGTTTTACTAATATAACTTAAGGTTTTTTCCTTGTTCAGGTAAGAAAGGTAAAGAAAAAGGCACTTATTATTTAGGCTAAAACTTTGAACGACACTCCTCCCTGACATCTTTTTTTGTATTTACCCTTTTTCATCCCCCTACCCCTTTTAACTTAACGGTATATAAAGCTTTCAAAATGAAGATTCATATCAATATATAACATGTCAAATATATTTTTGATTTTAAAAATGCAACAATGCAACATGTCTTTACTAGAAAGAAATTGTTTTTTCATTATATAAATTATTAGGAGTAAAGGTTAAGGAATTATTAAATGTTAACTAATATTTTGTATACATGTACTCTATAAATAGGATATTTGAAATATTTGTACAAAGGTACTTTTAGGGAGATAGGAAGTGTTAGCACCCACAACCACCCACCCTTCCTCTTTTATAAAAATGGAAAGGACTTCAATAAACTACAGATGAAAAATTTCTTTTAATAGATAACCTTAGTAGAAAGTCCTCTACCATTGTTTCACAAAGTTCAACCTACAGTTTTACTCGTAAAGGCGTGCATATATACCGATATGCAACATTTGCAAATGACGGATATAACGGAACAAAAGAGGAAAACTGTGCTCATACTTCTCCTTGGTGCAATAAGGCGTGGTTTCAGGTCGACCTTTTTGTACCGTTTAGCTTAAAATCGATCAAGATTACCTACAGAGATGAAGGTAAGTGAGGTGACTTTGATATTATGTTATTTGTTTAAGCTTAATTTCCAAAATGATCATGAGAAATTCCAACCAAAGAATAATTAATATTTCCAGGAAGATAATTTGATCCCTTCAATTTCGTAACAAATAATTTATGCAGCTACCTCCCCCGTATACTACTCGTGAAAATCCATCTTTAAAACATTTTCAGCGCATTTATTTACGCTCAGGTCCATTGGTTGGAGCTTGTGCGTGCAGTTGTTGGGGGGAGGGGGGGGGGCAGTTACGTACTGAATGCGGTGTTTCTTCAAATGTTCAAGAAAAGGTTCTGTAATTTGTCTCCGGAGGCAGTCGAAAATAACGAGTGCTTCCTGTGTAACAGGAAAATCGCTTTTGTCTATGATATTATTGATTAAGGGAAAAAAAAAACTCTGAAATGTAATCTTTCATGATTTCTACATTCGCCCGATGATTTTCTGAATGAGTGATATGGAAAGTTTTCGGAAAGATGAATTTTGGGTGGCATTGATAGCCCCCCCCCCCCCTCCGGGTAGAAAAAATTCCGATAAGGCTCCAGCAAAATATGTAGCTTTAAAAAATTCAAATATATATTCTTTTTTAAATCAAATTATCAACAATATTTGACAGATATATTTGTAAATATATGATTTTTCTCTTTTAATTTTGTTGAGTCTTTTACATGTTAATTTCGAGGATTTTTTAATGCTAATCAGTTGATAAGGTCTAGATGCTTTTAAAGACACACAATATAATTATTTAATTCATTTAAGAGCAAAAATGTCCTATAAACTCCCAAGCGAACAATTATGTAAATAAACATACCCGCATTTCATCGGGAATTTCAAGATCTAATAATTTTCCTTTAGGTCCACATCGATGGAGACCGTATAGATTCCGAAAGTTTTACCTAGATGTTGCTAATGTATCTGCAGCAAATTCCCTAACAGAAGAGAGATTTCGGTGTTACAAGGACAACACTACCGATGCTTTCGTTCCTCCAAATGTCATAGACATACCTTGTAAGCAAACAGCGAGATACGTGATTGTGGAAACTATTTATGATGCTCCCGAAGATCAGTATACAGGAGCTATTCTAGAAATATGTGAAATAGAAGTTTACGGTACGAAGCTGTATTATTTACATGTATTATCGGTAAAATAAAGTCAATTTCCTATGCTTAAAGTAGAATTGACTGTTACTTTTTTTATCAGTACACCTTTTATTCATCAAATAAGGCAAGAGACTTTATTGATTCTAAATTAAAAAGGAACAGGATTAGTTTTGGTAGCCTTATATTTTGCATTTATATTTCCTAGGATGTTTTCTTCATAGTTATGGTGATGATTGTCGACCATGTGGTGACTGCAGATTTTGCGACATTGAAATCGGCTGTTGTAAGTTCTTCTGTCTGAGATTGAGAAATATTTCAATTTGTGAAAATATTTTCTCAAATGCACACTAAAATATGTTAATTTCACCAGAAGTTTTTTTTTTAACAATATTATGTTTTATAGAATTTGTTTTTTTAGGTATATAAAGTAAATATCTGGAGGAAAGGAAAAAGCAGTTCATATTTGTTTTATGTCATATTGCTTGAAATATTATTGGTAAAAACGCATCATTGAATCCATTGACAGAACCTTTGATTTTGATGTAAAATATCATTCAAATAATACCTTGAATTGTATAATTTGCGATTGTTTTTTTTTTGTACCTGCAAGTGCATTTTTTCACCTATAACAAGGACGTGCAGGTCACCCTGCTCCCCATCCCCCACCCCCATATGACTTATTTTGAACATTTTTTTTAAACCCAAACAGAAATAAATGTATTCTAAACGGGTTTATTATTAGATAAAGCATTTAAATGGTATGAGTAAATGTTTCTTCAGCACGGTTTTCCTTCAAAAGGAGACATAGAGTTACAAAGAAAATTCTATAAATATCTCGTATTTTTCTGAATACGAGTAATTTTTCTGTCAAGGGAAATATAGTCTCTTTTTTTAAATTTTAAAGTATTCAGAATAATGTTTTTCTATTTTTTTGTTTTTTTTTTTTGCTTTTCATTGAAGTTTGTCCAGTTGGATATTATGGTAACCTTTCCTCGTGTATTCAGTGCAGCAAAAATTGTCAGGGCGGTTCATGTTATAAAAACAATGGTTCATGTGAGCAGGGATGCATTCATGGATATCACGGGAAAACGTGTAATATTGCCTGTAATTCAAACTGCCTTGATGATTCATGCAATGGAAATGGCAGATGTACTAAAGGATGTGTCAAAGGCTTTTATGGGCCCTTTTGTAACAGAACATGCAGTAATAATTGTATCAACACCCTCTGTGATCAGGAGAGTGGCGAATGTTCATGTGTTCAAGGTTGGGCACCCCCAAGATGTGGCAGTGAGTGCACTCTGTAATATTTTTAATCTTTTCCACTCTATATCAAAATATTTATAGAAAAGCATTGACGCATTGAAAGATGTTTAATTAGATTTTTATGCTTCTGCAATTCAACAATTAAATCTAGAGACGATTTTATACATTATTTTTCAATTATTATAAGATTGCAATAATTTTATTTAAAAAAATATTTAGATTAAGTTAAATTTTACCAAAAATACATATTTTACAATTCGTATGGGTTTCCATGGTAAAACATCACTTTTAATAATGTATGCCCATTTTTTCAAGCCTTGTGGATCTTTTTGATATTAACAAAAGTATTTTCCGGATCAATCTATTAAAAAAGGATTTAAGTATATTCTAAAGTGATTTGACATATATGCATTTACTTGTTTTTGTTACACGTGCACATTTCAATGTCCATATTTATGCATGTGTGTTCTCTAAAATAAGATCACAAAATTAAAAAAATATACTGGAAGTAAATCAAAGTTATAGATAATTTTTTTTTCAATTATTATTTATGTAACATTTTTCAATATAAACATTTTCGGTAAAAATGATAAATTTATAATTCATTTACCTTAGGCTGCAATTCAACATATTATGGAGAACTTTGCGAACACAGATGCAGCGACAACTGCAAAGAAAGGAATTGTGATGTAACTAATGGACATTGTTTATCTTGTATCTGGAAAAAATATGGTTCCAGATGCCAATATACCTGTCAAAATTGTGATAACAACGGTTGTGCTTTATCAACCGGTGTTTGTTTTCAGAACTGTTTGCTGGGATTTTGGGGGAATAAATGTGAGAGCATATGTGGTAAATGCATGCCAATCAATACTCAAGTAATATGCAATAGAAATAATGGACAGTGTTTCGATGAATGTAAAATTGGTTTTTATGGACTTGGATGCAGTTTGTCCTGCAATCCGCAGTGCATAAATGGACAATGCGAAAAAAGTACTGGGAATTGCGTTAAAGGTTGTGAAGCAGGGTTTTATGGGGATAAATGTAGTAATACTTGTAGTCTTAATTGCATTGAAAAGTCCTGCTCTCAATATGGTGGATTATGTGACAGAGGTTGCAAAGATGGATTCTATGGGAATTTTTGTACATATTTCTGTCCTACTAACTGTACAAATATCACTTGCAATAGAGACAATGGGTCTTGCACAGAAGGATGTAATTACGGGTATTTTGGAATGAATTGCAACATACCGTGTGTAAGGTCAGAGTTTTGCTTGTTCAACACATGTCACCAACAGAATGGAAGTTGCATGCAGGGATGTATTCCTGGATGGCAAGGACACTACTGTAACGGTAAGGTATTAGGCTAATTCAAAAAAATTAAATGGAATCGTTACTAGGGATAAAATTAATGCAGATAAAATATTTAAAATTTATGGCGTAACTACATACATGTATTTGAACTCAAACAAAACAATTGTGAAAAAGTTTACTTTCAAATATAAATTAAACATATCTTACCAATGTTGCAAGTAGGCCAGAACCAAAGGTGTCCAGATATTACAGATTATTTTTTCCCATATAAATGAAGCACACTACGTATTCATCAAGCGGCTGTTTAAACTTTAATTCTAGTAGCAATTAAAAGGGGGAACAGTGATTACTTGCGATTAAACCATGTTTTGTTGACATTTTGTCATTCCTATACATTTAATACATGTTTTGTGTTATGTGGAATGTTAAAAAAATCTTAATTCCTTAATTCCTTTCAGGTAAAATATAATTCATTTTGAAACATATATAGCAATATGTTCTCAAGGTATGATTTACCAAAACATTTCAAAATTGATATTCAATGCATTGTACTCTTTTTTTGAAGTCTCTGTAAAGCAAGATGTTGATATATTAAGCGATTCTACAACAATGATCGGTGCTGTGGTTGGAAGTGCAGTGGCCATTGCTGTTGTTATCATAATTGTTGTAGCAAAACTAAGGTATTCAGACATCAAAAAGCTATAAAAAAGATTTAGTTTCCATAAGATGAATTTTCCTTTGACTTGTCTTTTGCAATTTTATAAGGATGAGACGTTTTAAAGAAAATGAGCAAAATCGAAAAGCTGCATACGAATCAAAACGATATCTCAACAAAGGTAGAGATAAGTGTTTTCAACAATAGTGTTGGAATTAAAAGTGGAATATCTTAATTACAATTTTAATGATCGAATAGTAGCAAATATTTTACTTTATAAATTTTGTTATATAAAACAATCTCAAGGTCTTGTAATCCTCCATACATTCAAGCTTGAATCATTTTAATGTGATTTAATTAAGTGATAAAAATATTAACTTTTACCTTGTGTTTTTCAATGGTAAGGTATTAAGTGACAATCTATACATTGTTTTCTAGAAGACAAGTTTCAGTTCAAAGAGAGGGTGAAACTGAAGAATCATATGAAGAGTATCCTAAAGATGCAGCGTTTTATAGCAACCCGACCTCCGCGCGAGATATTTTAGTATCCGACCTCTTAAGCATAATCAAACAAAAAGAAGCCAATGAAAACGAGGGATTTATCAAAGAATTCAAGGTTTAATGAACTTTATAGCACGCTTTAAGGTTCAATTTTATTTCTTATCATTTATACGTAATAAATACATGTACCTTATACACTGCTCCTTTATTTTGTTAAAAGAAGATAAAAAACATTTCTTTCAGATGATCTCTAACAGTGAAAGGTTTGATTGTAACACAGCCAAACTGGATGAGAATATGCCAAAGAACAGATTCAAAACAACTTTACCATGTAAGTTGATCATTAAAAATATTCACAAAGAACATCACTGTGTGTTTACTTTTTTGTAATTCATTCTTTTTAATGATATAATGTTTAAAAAAAATTGTTTACAATCAACGTTTTCCTCTTCAGATGACCATTCTAGGGTTGTACTTGAAACATGTGAAGACTTTATGTCAGATTACATTAATGCAAACTACATTGAGGTATGATGGTTATATACATACATGTAGTTTTCTAATTTGGATCGTCTTTAGCATATTTTTGAATCCTTATCAATGAATGTAAGAGTTGTAGTTTCTAATGGAATGTTCTTTTGCAGAACATTGACAGAGACCAGGAATATATCGCGAGTCAAGGTAGATGAGTGGTTTTTGAAAAGTAATATTACGAGGGCCTCTAAGACGAAGAACATATTTCTTATTTAGTGCAAAATAATCACAAAGAAGATTACTTTTGTGTATGCAAGATATAAAAAGAAAAGAAAAGAAGATTGCTAAATTTAAATAAAGAATATAACTTTGCGTAGAAACTGGGTTGTCTTTGCTAAATATAACAATATTTAATAACTTTGTTGTAATATCTAAAAATATATATATTTTTTCTTTATATTTAAGGCCTAAGAGACAACACTGTGGTAGATCACTGGAGGATGATCTGGCAGAAGAACATTGAGTATATCGTGATGCTTACAAACCTCATTGAAGGACCAAAGGTGTGTTCAAAGTTATTGCAACTAAAAGCCGCGGCAATTCTTTTTCAGTAAATCACAAATGACATCATTAAATCATCAATTACATTAAATCGGGTTACTCTAAATTTAAGTCGGGTTCTTCTAAATTTGACAGTTCTATATAAAAAAGTGGTGGTGTCTCTATATAAGTGAAAATTCTCGGAACTGATTCTCATATTTGATTTTTTTTAAATTATTCTGTTAGGGACAATTGATGTATGATAATATTCCTTTATAGTGAAAAATTGATCAAATAAATTAAGGAAGATGCGGAGTATTGTTTTAGAGGGGAACGATTGTACACTTTATTTTTTAACACAGGTAAAAAAAAGCTTAGCAGAAACACTATAAACTGTTCTCAATTACAAGCAATTATTTTCAGTCGTTTTGTTTTAGGTTAAATGTCATCAGTACTGGCCAGATGAGAACAAAGAACTTGACGTCAACCAATTTATTGTAACTCTTGTAGAAGAAAGAAATTATGCATATTTCGTTATAAGAAATATGTCAGTAAGAAAAAGGAATATATGTAATATATTTTTACTTCAGAATGATTTTTAGATTTTAATTATGAATTATCACGTATACAGCATGCGTAATATAATGCCGGTGTAAAGACGAATAATGACCCCTATCGAATAATGACCGGGGGGTCAGTTTTCAACGACAAAAAATGACCCCAACCCGTAGAAAAAAATCATTTTTTGTAGAAAAAGGGTCCTAGGGGGTCATTATTTTATATGTTAGTCCTATAAAATAATGACCCCCATTGAAAAATGACCCCCTTTAAAGTGATACAAAATATACACTCTTTGATATCTTTTTTCAGCGAAACTAATTTTTACATTTTCTGTAACCAGAAAAATACAAAAAGTCGTATGAAATAATTAAGAGATTCACGTAGTCTTTCAATGCTAAAATTGTGTTTGAAAAAAGATTCTTTAATTGTCAAGTAAATAAAATTTCTTTTTAATTTTCCTCCTTATAATGTTTTTCTTAAAGAATGATATTCCACTACTTTTAGGAATCAAACCATGCAAAAATCAGGTTTGAATACTCTTTAATAGGAAAAATTAAACTTTTAGTTTGTTTAAGTTTGGCAAATCCTATTTGACAATGAAAGAGGAGGAAATTTTTATCCCTCCCCAAAAAAGAACATTACGCTAAATCAAAACAAAAAAATAATAATAAATGAAAAGCAAAAATATAAATAAAACTCTATACCTTTTAATAATTCTGAAAGAGGCTCTAGATAAAATATTGAAATGAAGTTAAGCCTTTACACAAGTACTATCATATTATAATTTACTTTGCCATGATTAAAGCATACTTTAAATGTTGGTGGAGGTATACTTGAAAGTATTGTGGCAAAGTAACAGTTAAAAATAAGTAGAATAGTAGATTATTTTTAGCTTATTTTTAATTCCTTCTTATAGAAAAATAAAGGTAGGGTGGTTTTTTTTTTGCTTTTGTTCAATATCGACTTCCTCCTAAATAAGAAAGGGGGTGGGGTAAGTATAAGACCTAAAAATATGCTCTGTAAAGCTATGGGCTAGTGTAAAATACACAGCCATT
>PRKT01000272.1:268015-306839 GCA_003671525.1 Saccostrea glomerata | reverse complement strand
CAAGGAAACATATCATGATATCTTAACTGATTGATAAGCAAGTACTAATTTATCATTTTGAAAAGTTTGAAAATCTTGTGACAAAGACTTTTCCGACATAGGTTCTACCTTAATTCTTGTTTTACTCCACCCTTTTACTCAGTTCTGAGTATATTTTTCAGAGAATTTAATATGAAAATCAGAACAAACATTTTCATTGTTGTAACGTCTTCTTTATTATGTATATTAATATGAAAAGTTAATTGAAGACCATTTCTTTTTATGTCCCCGTAATCGAAGATTCGGGGGTAAATAGTTTTATCGTGTTCGTCTGTATGTCCGTCTGTGTATCTGGCGGTTTGTTTGTCCGCAAAAACCTTAACCCTTTCCATAACTTTTCATTTATTTGAGCTATGACTTTCATATAAAATATATGTATATTCCTTGTGACAAGACCTTACTTTGGGTACCACCAAATTTGACCTTTTGACCTTTACCTTGGAGTTTATCCCATTTTACACAAAAATGCCAAATTTTTACTTTGGCCATAACTTTTAAACGGTGGATACTAGTACTCTCATACTTCAAATATGTAGTTTTTTGGCATTACCTTTCATTGGATACTAAAAACCTTGACCTTTTGACCTTGACCTTGGAGTTTTCCGTACTAATGATTTTTTTTTACCTTGGCCATAACTTTTGAACGGTAAGAGCTAGGGTATTCATACTTCACATATGATATCCTTGTTACATTAAACATTTTCTTAAGAAATCATCATTTTTGACCTTTGAGTTTGGTTAGCTAGTGTGAAATTAATATAAATCGATAAGTGGATTAGTGTCAAACTGTTTTAGGAATAACAAGAAATAATGTTAAGTTGTTAAGGAATGAAGTCAATATCTTTGAAAAATAATGTGATTATTGATCATTCTAGTGCGGGCGTTGGTCAAACAGGCACATTTATAGCCTTGGATGTGTTATCCAGATATGGAGAGAAGAGTAGAAAAATCAACGTTGTTGAGTATGTTAAAGCTATGCGAAAAGACAGGATGACAATGATTCAAAATGCAGTGAGTTGTTATACCTCAAAACATAAATGAACATGAGTGTTTAAATATTTTATTAAAATTATAATTTTTTTGTCTCTTTTAATATTTCTGGAACAATGAATATATAAATTTTAGGTTTCAAACATACACTAAATAAAAAAAAATAGGGACAATCACTATAATTATGTGAAAATTGTTTCATCTCATTCTCTCAGACGAATCTATTTTTTGTATTTAAACCTGAGTGGATCTGCTTTCCATTGTCAAAATCATCTGTTTGGTAATTTTTTCCATGCAGTTGATTATTTTTCCGATGAACAGGATACGTGACAAAAAAAACCCGAAAAAATTCAAAGTTTCACTTTGAATTGTTATATACAAAAGTTTCTAGCAATAAAAATATTACATTTTATAAATATTTAAAGAGTCATCTATTTTAAAATCTGTTATACAGAGATATTCAGTAAAGTGTATATTCACCACGACTTTTGTACAGTTCTCTTTTACGCCTTCTCATGCCTTGATGAAGTCGTCTAAGACGATATTTGGGGAACTGTAGCCATTCATTAATTAATGCATCTTGCACTTTTTGTATATTTTCACAACCTGTGGTGCTCTTATTCATTCTACAACCAATCATATCCTTTTATAGCCTACCAGCGTTCAAAATCAGTTAGTTTCTGTCGTCGATTATATTGTTGCATTTTTTTCTATTAGTTAAGCTTATGTGAACGTTAATGTGAATACAGTTGGAAACTCTTTGTTCAAACACGAACTGATGGCTTTGAATACCCCGTGAACAGTTATTACAAGTATTATAAGAGATATATCGATCTAAGACAAAACTATAAATACGTCCCTGATAAAATGCTTCGGATGAAAATGAAATCAAAGTCTTAGAGAAGATATTTGAAAGACCCGATTTAATTAAAAATAATTTCCAGAAATAGAATTAAAGTCTGCCAAAATTTGTTTTTGAGTTTCGTAAATTATTCCCAATTAAAGGGACTAACCCCTTCTTAGTGGTGTCAAGTGAAAGACCTTAAAATTTTGTACAACTCTTCTTTTACATTTTCGAACAAGTTAATTGCTGTTTAAACAATGAAAAAGAAAATATGCGTGATTTTTCGCGCATTTCTGTGTAATATGTAATAAACATAAAATTTTACCTTCTTGTTTCCAGAGGTGGCATATCAAAATGCTGAAAAACTAACGAATTTCCTTGTTTTTACGAAGTACTGCAAAATATGACAGATACAAATACAAATGATTTTCCAAGTTTTCATGATTTAAATTTTAAGTGCATATATTTGATACATTTCTGTAAATGTTTTTTACCCCATCTTTAAGAGTGTCAGTTTATCACAATGCCAAAACACACTATAACGACGGCAATTTACCTATCAGTTGTAAAATAGTTTTTAAATTCAGTTATATAAAAATATATAATATTTCAACCTGTGATTTCTTAATTTTATTTTTTATTAATAATATAAAAAAAATTCTGTAAAAAGTAAGTACGCATCATTTTACTATGAAGTATTGCGCAATGGAAACCCTTTCGGCCCCTTAGACTCAAGAGCAGAACTCTATTTTGAAAAATTCTTAAAGGATTTTCTAGCATCTATAAACTCTGCAATTTTTAGTAATATCCTTTAAGGAGGAACAGGACCTTTAGCTGAAAAAATTCCTGTCAATGAATTTTTTTCGTATTTTTAGCTCTTCTGAGCCAAAGGCTCAAAGAGCTAATGCTATGGCCATTTGTGCGGTGTGCGTCGTGCGGTGTGCGGTGTGCGGTGTGCGTAAACTTTTTAGAATATGGGCCATAACTCAAGAACCCCTTGGCCAATCAGTGTCAAATTTGTCACAGGGTATCCTTGGCCCAAGGGCTTCCCTATATACTAAAATAAGGGTTGGGACCCTTAAACAAGGGGAGATAATCAAGAAAACAAAACCAAAAGTACTGGTTGCTAAAAAATCTTCTTCTCCAGAACCACCAGGCAGATTTTCACCAAACTTACATAGAAGGATCAGGATATGCTGAAGATTAAAAATTGTTCAAGGCATGACCCTGGGGCAAAGGGCGTGGTCTCAAGGTCACTTCAAAGTTGACCTAAATTTACAAATAATAAAAATGTTTATATTTTGCTTACTATTATGACTAGGATCATCAAATCTTGTAAGTTGATGCATCTCAGGACTTGACATCATGTTAGCTCAAAACTAGGTCACGGTGACCTACTTTTTAAATTTTGTAAGCATTTGTTTTCAAATTGATTTGAAGGCATATTTCAGGCACTTTAAGGCTTATGATCATCAAACTTTGTCAATTGATGCATCTTGGGTCCTTGAACAATGTCAGCTTAAAAGTAGGTCACCGTGACCTACTTTTTGAACTTTATGACCAATTCTTTTTAAAACATTTAATCCAATTATTTCAGACACTGAGAGGTTTAGAATCATCAAATTTTGTAAATTGATGCATCTTGTGACCTTAAAACATATTTATGAAAAAGTAGGTCACTGTGACCTACTTTTTAAATTCTGTAAGCATTTATTTTCAAATTGATTTGAAGGCATATTTCGGGCACTTTAAGGCCTATGATCATCAAACTTTGTCAATTGATGCATCTTAGGTCCTTGAACAACGTCACCTTAAAAGTAGGTCACCATGACCTACTTTTTGAACTTTATGACTTATTCTTTTTAAAACATTTAATCCAATTATTTCAGACACTGAGAGGTTTAGAATCATCAAATCTTGTAAATTGATGCATCTTGGGACCTTAAAACATATTTATGAAAAAGTAGGTCACCATGACCTACTTTTTGAATATTGCAGGCATGTGTATGAATTGTTTAAAAGGCATATTTTGATTACCTTCAGACCTAGGATCATCAAACTTGGTCAGCAGATGCATCTTGTGACTTTAAAAAATGTCGCCAAAAATATAGGTCATGGTGACCTAGTTTCAACATTTTATGGCTATATTTTAATATCTTAGGTATTTTTTTGCTTAGAATCATCAAACTTTGTGAGTTGATGCATCTTGTGTTTTCGGAGAGTGACGACCAAAGAGTAGGTCACAGTGACCTACTTTAAACATTTTATGGCTTAATTTAAGTATCTACGGTACTTATTGGCTTAGAATCATCAAACTTTGTAAGTTGATGCATCTTGGGTTTTCGGAGAGTGACGACCAAAAAGTAGGTCACGGTGACCTACTTTTGACATTTTATTGCTTTATTTAAGTATCTATAGTACTTATTGGCTTAGAATCATCAAACTTTGTAAGTTGATGAATCTTGAGTTTTCGGAGAGTGATGTCCAAAAAGTAGGTCACTGTGACCTACTTTCGACATTTTATGGCTTTATTTAAGTATCTTAGGTATTTATTGGCTTAGAATCATCAAACTTTGTGAGTTGATACGCCTTAGGTTTTCGGAGAGTGACGACCAAAAAGTAGGTCACGGTGACCTACTTTAAACATTTTATGGCTTTATTTAAGTATCTACCGTACTTATTGGCTTAGAATCATCAAACTTTGTGAGTAGATGAATCTTGGGTTTTCGGAGAATGATGTCCAAAAAGTAGGTCTCTGTGACCTAATTTTTGACATTTTATGGCTTTATTTTAGTATCTACGGTACTAACTGGTTTAACTTTGTTTGTTTGATGCATCTTTGGTTTTTAGAGATTGTCGACCAAAAAGTAGGTCATGGTGACCTTCTTTTGAATATCTAAAGGACTTATTGGCTTAGAATCATCAAACTTTGTTAGTTGATGTATCTTGGGTTTTCATAGAATGTAGAAAAAAGTAGGTCATGGTGACCTACTTTTAAAAATCTCAAATACTTATTGGCTTAGAATCTTCAATCTTTGTTTATTAATGCATCTTGAGTCCTCAGAAAACTTTAATCTTAATATATGTCACTGTGATGTACTTATGGTTTTTTATAGCTTTATTATTAAAAATATTTCCAGTCCTAATTGGCTAAGAATCATCAAACTTTGTCAGTTGATGCAACTTGGGTCTTAGGATACTCAGGGTTAGAGGCTTCAAATAGAAGTGATAGATTGTACAATTTATCAGAAGAGCGACTCAAGGCCCTTGGGCCTCTTGTTTATATTACTAATTTGGTATGTACTTAACATTTTAAAACGGTCCTGTCATGGGGTTTCTTGACTTATTTAAAAGATATCGCCCAAGAAATACCACCCTGTTTAGAGTGTGTATGGAGTTTAGATACTTCATGTTTACGGGCCCATTACGGAGTCCATAATGCAAATTTTTAAGTACAAACGATAAATATGATAGATAACACTATATACTCAAATATTTCATAATATTTATAGTGTTTAGATTATCTGAAAGCAATTGTTTTAATTTTATATAGTATTTGGGTGGGATAATTTCTGCATTTTTTCAAGGCAGCTTCAACGACAAAAACCTTATTTAGAAAAAAATTCTGTCAATAAATATTTCTTAATTTTCGATTGAATGTCAGTCCTTCATCGTAATTATTTACTGCATCAATATCACGGGGTGAAGCTTACCTGAATATCGAGCAGGACATCGTTGAATTAGACGTAAGCATGATAAAGACGCTTCACGTTTGTATTTTCCTAGTGCGGGAAATCAATTGTGACGTCACACGAAAATATAAACATTCAAATTTATCTAAATAGAGAGAATCTCTGCTACTGAACACTAAAAAATATTAATTTTAAAAAATCTACTTCGGAAATTTACCACGATACATTGACTGTGACCTGTTTATTATGAAATAAAACTGATCATGACGGGTGTGTGTACTTGATCTTGATGCACTGAGAATTCAAACACTACGTCTATGACGTCACTGACGTCAGACTGCAGGGTAAAGAGAAACAAATGTGTGGACTGGGCAACTTCACAATATCTAAATAATGGCAAGATCTTTAAAAAAAATATTAATCATATTTCTAAAATTAAATGTTTAAAAATCAATTTTAGAATTTAGAATAAAATTTCACAAGAACTGTTGATTTTAACAACGTTTAACATGCATATCATCACCGATTATGACGTGATATGTCTTTTTAGTCATGTGACATGTGTCCTGTCTCCCCTTAAGAAGTTAGCAAAATACATGTATGATGTCTCAAAGTTAACGTCTAGGGAAAAGAAGAAAAAAAAGAATTATATTAATCATCAGAATCATTAGAAGTACTTCCGTTCGAAACGAGAGATTTTAATAACGTCTGATTGACAAATTCGTATAAAAAAGTTCGATCAGAATCAATTAAAATTTCATTTTTAATTTTTTTTATCAGGGGTCTGATTATTTTGAGTTAGTGTCTATTTCCCCTGAATAAATATCAAATTGTGTTTGATTTTATGAATGCAATATGATATTATAATACCTTGCTTGTAGGAACAATATGCCTTTCTTTATCGTGCCTTGTATGAGTTCTTCAGGCGAGAAAGCAAATTCATCGGAAAAGACGAATTCCATCAGCTCTACAGAGATATGGAAAAACAAGAAACAAGAAAATGTGTCTCTGATGAGTTCAATGTAAGATCCTGTAAGATTTAATGTAAGAATTATTTAAATCATTATATACATTGAAGTATATAAAATGAACAGGGATTGAACAGTAGAAAAAGTAGTCCATTTTAGTTCTTTTTATTAGATATCAAATTACAAATGTTACTATGGTATACATTTGAAGAATTACAAAGGCATGTATTTTAAACTTATTTTTAAGAAGATAACAGAGTACTAAATAAAAGATCTAAAAGGTGAAATATAACAAGGAAATTTCAGTAGAACTTTTAAATTATCATCAAAATATGGTTACGTACATATAAAAACATAGATACATACCTTTTGCAGTCACAAGGAAATGGAAACGGGGATATCTCTCTTTAGGAAATTTATGCAAACAGTACTGTTATAAAACTGATGGCGTGAAATACAGTTCAATAAAAAAAGCTTTGAATTACCGGTTGAAACTATACTGTATTTTCAGGAACTTACAAGTTTGAAACCCAATTACAGTGACAATGATTTCAAAACTGACAAGAGAAATCAAAACACGAATATTACTAAGTCAGTTTTACCATGTAATTTTAGGGGGAAGGGGGGGGGGTCTTACGATATAATTATGCATCTACAAGACAAGCTTTATATTTTTTTAAAAGGCCAAGTCGTTTTATAATGTGCAGTATGCAAGCAAATATATCAGAAAAAATTGCTTAGACATTTCATAAATAGATACTTTTTTCTCCTAGAAGGAAACAATGTTTGGGGAAAAATAAGTATATATTCATGCATTGTAGTTGAGCAATATTATGTGTTTCTGACCTCCAATACTTATGTCCTAGAACCTTACTTCAACGCAGTTTCTGCCTCGGTATGTATTTTCTTGATAAATACATAACCTGACATAACGATATCACTTAGATGCACTTACTGGAACATCTTAACAGTTATATGTGTTAAAGAATTATAATCATTGTTTATTAATTTCTTGGCCTATTTATGTCAGTTTATATGCTTACTATTGATCTTTTTGGGGAAATAATACACTTTGAGTTTTTTTAAATCAAATGAAGTCATTCAGTCGAGCCGAGGAGTTCATTTGTGCGCAATTTCCGGAAGCTGGTGCTGCTACTGATCTTGTTCGTTTATTGCTTGATCAGAAATCATCGTTCTTGATTTCCTTAAATCCTTTAGCTGATGTCGAAGAGGTAATAAGAAAGTATTAATCAAGGACTTTCATGCATCTTTGAAAGAAATACATTTTTCTAAAGTATTTGTAAGACAGACATACGATCAATGAGTTATACAATACCTAAACAAAAATGTTTTATCTTGTTTCCTATTAGCTGAAAGATTGGGTGTCAAAAGATAAAAAGATCTTTACACTTAATCCATATCAAATCACAAAGGATGAACAGAGAATGCTTTCTAAAGAAATACTGAAGACCACCATACAGATTCAAGGGAAAGAGGTTTGAATTTTTACTCTCAGTTATTTACGCATCCATTAGAACGTTTTCAGGCATATGGGAAATAAATGTATTTGTCGACGTATATACAGCATGAAAAATGATACAACATTATTATACCTAAAACATAAAGAGAAATTGGAAAATATTACATAAAATTTTATGTTTTCCGTTTTTTTCTTTTTGCTAAAAAAAGACCAAGGGCTATAAAGTGAAAATATTTGAATGCCTTAACTGGAAGTCCACTGACAGAATTCCAACTGAACCGTCAACATTAACGGATTTAATTAAACAATTCAACCTTGATCGTAAATCTTCTTCTGATGGACAAATAACAGTTGTATCAAAGTAAGAATCATATTCAATATTAATTTACCTTATGAGATACATAAGTATGATTGAATATCTCTGCTCCATATACTTAAGATATATTAGGTTTACATGCATTCTAATTATGTAGACAAACGACATACTATGTCAACATGCAAGATAATTATGTTGACATACAAATTATTTATCTTATTTGAAAATATAATCTAAATATGGTTAAATATACTAAATAAGCTTATATCTGACACCATCATACAAGATGCAGCAAAATTTTGTATACATGCGACTTGTGTATGTAAACATGCGAGATGATTATGGAGTCATGCGACATATTTATGTCAATGTCAACCTGCAAGACGATTATGTAGACAGCAATTTATATATATGTCGATAAATGTTGATAATTATGTAATGATGAGACATATACATGTATATATATCAATATGAAAAATAATTATGTTAAGATGCAAGTTTTATGTGTAAATATGGTTATGCAACATCTTGCATGTTGACATTAATATATTGTATGTTAAACTGTAAGTCGCACTTTTACATAAATAAGTCGAATGTTGACAGACTGAGAAACCACATATTTTCAAGGGGTCAAATTTTCGAGATTTGAGGAAAAATCATTGTTTTGTTGGAAGTTGATTTCGTGGATGGATAATGTTTACATGTAGTAGTAATGCATATGAAATTTTACATTACGTGAGGTCATAATTTTGAGGGTCACTCCATTCCTTGAAAACAACAAAAATTACCCCCCCCCCCTCCCCCCAAAAATTAGTGAGTAAATAGTTTGCATGTCTACATAATTTAGTTGCATTTAAACATAGTTTCTACGAACACCTCACGTTTGTCTTTTAACCCTTCTTTTCTTCTTGCTGAAAAAAAATGTTTTGTCTAATCCACATATTGTTTAAACGATGTCAATGGAGGTCTATGATTCTATAACTTTCTTACTTATCCACCCCGTGCCCCGGTGGACGCATAAGGCTGTTCAACCAAGAACGCCAGTTATGGCGGTCACTGGCAACAACTTGCCTGTCTTTCCAGCTGTTTCAACCCTGTACTTCTCTTCCTGGATTTTCTAAGAAACATACATTAAAGTTTCCATTTCATCGGCTGATTGCCTAAAATAGAATTGTCGCACTTTCTGATCACAGGTTGCGCCATGCGTGACCATTTTTTTATACTGCATACTGTAAACCAACTTTTATTCGCGTGCGAGTAATTTTCGCGAAGTTCCCGACAGCCTCGTTATTGTGAATATTTCTCGTCGCGAACCAGTCCTTAAACTCGCCGTTTCTATCAATTAAAGATCCGAGAAAGGTTTAGTTGCGAAAACTAATCGTCGCAAACTAGCTTAACTCAAGAAAATCGAAAATAATAAAGTCGTTGCAAATAAAAGTTGCTTTACAGTATCAGCCAAGGGTTTATGGGGAGAGGACCAAAAACCCTAGGTAAGCGAAGATGAATGCCACCAGTCATGAACATGTAATTTTATGCTATACAATATATTCAGTTAATCTTCCATACTGTAAACCAACATTTATTCGCGTGCAAGAAATATCCACAAGTTCCGCAACCTCTTTAACATGCGAATATTGACCGTCGCGAATCACTCATTTTGCTAAGGATTTGTAGAGAATGGTTCCTCAGTCGCGGAAATTAATCGTCGCGGATTTATTTAAAACTGACGAATCGCGAATAAAAGATGACGCGAATAATAGTTGGTTTTCAGTAGTATCCATTTCAGTTCTCCTTTTAGAATATACTCATTGAAAGATTTTTTTTGCCTTTATTTTAATTATAAATTTAACAAATGGTTTTAACACCGTTTGGATGATTTTTGTTCATTTCTTAAAAGAGATGGCACCACCTGCTGTGGCGTTTTCATTGCTGTATATAATGCAATAGAACAACTACAGATGGACAGTGAGGTTGATATTTTTAATATTATACAGCAGCTACAAATTAGGAGACCAGAGATGATATCAACAAAAGTAACATTAAGTATATCATTTGAAAATACATATATTTGATAATATGCTTTATTAATATTTTTAAGACACACGTTGATTCCCTTTATGTATTACATGCAAAAACAAAGTTCTAATAAAGAAACATTTTGTATTGTTGACAATACAGCGCTCAAAAGAACTGCCATAAAATGATGCATTAACATAAATAATATTTCCTTCGAAACCTGTTCAATATATGTTAATGCTGCTCAGATGAGAAGATCTTGGATTTCTGTTAATTATTTGCCTTTCTTCTCTTTCAGCAAGAATATGAATTTTGTTTCAAGGCTGTATGTGAATATCTGAGTGTGTAAAAAGTGTTCGCAAATCCTGAAATACACACAATTTGTGCCATGCATAGTGGAATATGGATTACTTTTTTAAAAAAGTCAAAGTATTCCAAAATCATTAGCCATATAATTTTCTTCTGGTCATGAAATATTAGCCGTTAAGAGTATTTACACCCTCTTTATTATTTAACATGGTGCAGAACAGAGCTGCAAATGTGATTTAGGTTCACAAGAACCGAATTGTTTTTTTATTTTCAGTATTTAAGAGCACATGCATGGATATTTCTTTCTCGGTTGAAAGTCAAAATCAGAGGATAATTGTGGTATTTCTGCTCTTTTCCTTTACCTCAATTTCAAAATAATAACCGCACCATCTTGTATTACACATAAGATAAATGCAATGAGACTTAAACAACATCTTCATTAATTGGTGTTATTGTGCAATTCTGGTTTACTGTCAAGAATCTATCTCCAAACTGTACCTTAGCAACTTATATTTATATCTAAGGAATACAATATTGTACTTCAAAGGTGGCTAAATCATAGTATTGGCTAAAAAAACCGGAAATAATTGTTTTATTATATAATTCAATATTAAAATGAAACAAGTTATTACTCCTTTGCATTTGCTGAAGTCCTAGCAAATAACAAAAAGAGGGGGTATTTATAGGCAGTTTGCCAGATGTCTAATCCATTCAGTATTCTAAATAAATATTCTTTCAATCACAACTAAAAAAGAAGCAAAATCACAATGAAAATAAACATTACCGGTCATATTAATTGGAATTTTTCAAATCTCTTTTTATATTTGCCATAAAAAATGATATGTAAGGCTCTTTATGGGCGAGATTTTGGAAAGATTGAGGATAATCATGTACACGTAAAATTAACAACTTAAAAAAGTAAAAAAGTTAACGTTCTGAAAAAAGTGGGGGTGGGGGTCCCTGCGCATCCCCTCTAATCACCCAAACCCAAATAATATATTCCCTAATGTTATGTTCACATACGTAAAAGTCGGAAGCAGGTGAAATAGCTTTCCAAAATTATTTGTATTATTATAATATAAAATTTCCCTTTCTGCTTTTAGATAAAGCAGAGTAAATAAGTTATTTTATTATATGATTGAATAATTTCCATCTCTCTGATTGGCTGAGATCCAACTATGTTAGAAAAATATTACGTTGTATTGACCTGCGCGTGACGTTCCAGGTCAATACAAGGATTTATTTCCTCTACATTGATCTAAAAATAGATTGGGAAATTCCAAATAGATACAAATTGTTTTAGAAAGCTATTTAAACGACTGTGATTTTTACTTTCATGTGAACAAAACATAAGCGAATATATATTTTAGGTGAGGGTGGTAAGAGGAGATGCAGGGACCCCCCCCCCTCCAACACTTTTACTGAACAACAATTTATTTTTATTTTTTGGCAGTCAGTTTTCCCTGATAATGCTCCTTCCTTTCAAAATCTATCCTAAAAAAAAGACTGACAATATATATTTCTTTCATGGCAACTAAAATTGATTTTAAAAAAACATTTCAAATTGATACGACTGGTAAGGTTTATTCACATTTTAATTCTGCTTCTCTCTTGTATTTGGCTAGGACTTACTAAAAAAAATGCAAACAAGTAATGAGCTGTATCATTTTATCAGTGAATCATATAATAAAACAATTATTGCTGTTTTTTCGGTCAATACAATGATTTAGCCATCTTCGAAGTAAAATATTCACCTCTCCCTTCGGGCTCGGTGAATATTGTACTCCTCAGATGGCTAAATCATTGTATTGACCTCAAAAACCAGCAATAATTGTATAATATTCACTCGGAACGTCATGTGCGTATTATACAATTATGGACTTCAGTGTAGGTCCATATGTTTTTATAAGGATACAATTGTCATGTACATGGCAATTGCTATTGACCAAAGACACAGATATCACTTTCTGTGTCTTTGGTCAAAATCAATTGCCATAAGTCTTTATAGAAACATATAGATCGCTCTATGGAGTCCAGAATAACAGTTATATTATATATTTATCACTCAAACCGAATCCACTGACACAGTTCTAACTGTCAGGAACGGACTTGGTTGTCATTACGTCACAATGGTTAAATTCACGCTTCTTATATTATGACGCCATGTATCACGTAACTTTAGTGCAACTGAGCGGTGTGTTAAGCAATATTATTTTCCGCCGAAGCGCTTTTGCGTCGATATCACAAAACGAGGAATATCACGTGACGTACTTTGGGCCAAAGTAAACTACGAAAACAATCTTCCTATATAATATAACGTGGTATGTTTTCAACAATGCTTTATCTCATGCAGACAAGCAGAAAGTTGTAAATTATTCAATTCTATGATAATATAAATTATTCGCTGATATATTTTTTATCTAAAGTTCTGAATAAGAAAAAGATGTCATAATAATTTAAATTAGATATAACATTTAGTCAGTGAAAATTTTGTGTACAGAAATGAATCTTATAAATGTATAATAAATATACCTAGTCTGCGTTTTCATTTGATAATTTGCATAGAGACGCCTTAAATCGTCAACACGGTGTAGCTCATCCCAACAATTACATGTTATTAAAAAAATGTTTGTTTTAGAGCTTTTTGGTTGCGTTAGGAAAAATTACAGGGAAACATTTGTAAACACATTGTAGTTCAATGGCTTCCCCACGTATGGTTTGGATCTGTATCGCAATTCGAGTGATCAACGGATCTGGTATGTCTGAACACATTATTCAAATATATCGATAATGCATTTTTGTTTCATATCCATTGTTTGGTATACATTTTAAAAGAGAATATCAATTTGAAACATTAAAGCCATGATCTTTTTAAGATTTATCTTAAATAACTGTATTAACCTCTGAATAGTCTACTTGTATTAAATGTTTAGATGTCTTTTTATTTGAAATTCAGTCTCAAGCATTTAAAATCATTGTAATACTTTACAAAGAATACAGAAAATACATCTATAATTATCTTTATGCAAATGATCCATGAACAGAGATATAACATATGAAAGCATATAGAGATAACAAACAGTATTCAATCTCAAAGTCCATAAAACAATACAAAATGGGAGCAATGCAAAAACGGACCTCCGAAACATCAGAGGTGGGATCAGGTGTCTTGGAAGAGCTAGCATCCACTGCTGACCGGTCAAACCCGCCGTGTGCTCCTTGTCATGATCAGGAAATAACGGGTAAATCCGTCGTCAATTCAGTGTATGAATTATTGACTAACAATAAGCATGAAAAACATCAGTCAGCATTTGACTCAATTATAAATTGTGTTTGCTGACATGGTCATTTCATCGACCATAGAACTTAGAAATGATTACTTTAAACGAGACTGCTGATATTTTTGTTTTATCAACTTGCTTGCCTATTTACCTTATTTTAATTAATTGTTCAGACGTAGAGCATGTTCATATTTTCTTTCATAGAAACTAATTGTGAAATTCAATTTCATACTTATATCAGTGTAATAAATTTCTCAAGGCCGCTATATGTGTGATTTTGTTTTTAATTTCCTTGTTTGTGCTCTCAATGAATTTAAATTTTGTGCTAACAAATAGGATAGCAAAATATTCTTATCAAAATCCGTATTAACAAATAACTCCAGATTAAGGAAAAAGCATATCTTTTACGTATTGAAGGAATGCACTAACATCGCCTTAGTTCTTGAAATGTGATATTGGTCTTACATCAAAAAAAGTGTTTATAAAACATTTTATTTTCTATTCAGCAAATCATTCTACCCGGTTGGTTATTTAATAACTTTGAATAGATAGGCATGAGCAAAACAAATTCGACACTGAGAAGAAATTATGTAAATTATCAAAGTACATGTGAATATAGCAACGACATAAACTCATATGGGAGAGGGGAGGGAACAAACACCTTCAGTTAGATAGAAACTATCAAGTTTCCTTGACAACTAGACAAAAATGAACTTTCGGATTTAATTATTCAGATAAATAGTACACTTCATTTCGTAAAGGAAATAAAAGACATAACAAAAATATAATTCATATTGCATTTCAGTTTTCATTACTAAATACGTTCAGAAAATTATTAAAAATTATTTATGCAGTGCCTCTCTGATTTATACGAAAGCCCAGAAGGCTCATTCGAGATTCGAGTTTCAAAGTACGAGATTCGAAATTCGAGATTCGAGTTTCGAGATTCAAGATCCAAACTAACCAATCAGAAGCGAGTTTCAAAGTACGAGATTCGAAATTCGAGATTCGAAATTCAAGATCCAAACTAGCAATCAAAAGCGGGTTCAACGTTTGATTACTCCCCTTTATTTTGTTTTTACTATGAAGAAATCGTTTAAAATAATTATAACAAATGGGTCATTTAATTATATTACAATGCAAGAAAGAGTGTTATATATTAGAAGGAAATTTTAATAATCATTGGATTTTTGATCAGAAAAATATACTTCAATCTATATTATAGCTTCTTAAATATTAAAAAGATTACTTATATCATGAGTATATACATTTTTTGTATTGTCTTCTAAACTTAATTTTTATGTATTTTCCCGCATAGGAAAACCAAATGTACTTGTGGACAGGGCATCCCCCCCCCCTCTCGATATTCAACCCCAGGGCTTATTGGACTTTTTTCACAACATATATCTAATACACTTATTCATCGTGTGTTCAATGCCAAAAAAAATAGTAAAAACCCATAATAATCGCTCAACACAAAAAATACCCCACTATACATTATAAGTTTGTTTACGTTGTACGCCCGCTGCTATTTCTAGGTTTAAAACCATGCATTTATTTTAACTTAAAATGTTGATTAAAATTAACTGTCTCTACATATATTTCTGTCTTAGTCCATGCTATCGGATTGACTCTGCATCTCGTAATAATCCCATATTTTCTCCTTAAATGACACCTCTCTTGTATAGTGGGGAGGGGTAATGTATAATGGTTTTTTTTTTGGTTAAACGATTATTCTGGGGGTTTTACGCCCGTGATGTTTTCGTATTGTACACATTAATAAGTGTAATAAATATAATTTGTTAAAAAAATTGTCCAGTAAGCCCTGGTATTGAATATCGAGGGGGGGGGGGGGTCCTGTCCACAAGTACCTGTGGTTTTCCTATGCGCGGAAATACAAAAAAAAAAAAAGTGTAGAAGATAATACAAAAATATATATACTCCTGATATATGTAATCTATTTAATATTTAAGAAGCTATAATATAAATTGAAGTATATCTTGCTGCAAAAATCCAATAATTATTTAAATTTCCTTCTAATATATATAAAACACTCTTTTTTGCATTGTAATTTAATCAAATGACCCATTGGTTATAATTATTTTAAACGATTTCTTGATAGTAAAAACATAATAAAGGGGAGTAATCAAATGTTGAATCCGCTTTTGATTGGTTAGTTTGGATCTTGAATCTCGAAACTCGTATTTCGAATCTCGAATTTCGAATCTCGTATTTTGAATATCGAATCTCGAATGAGCCTTCTGGGCTTTCGTAGATTTAAACTTCTTTACTCGATTCTTAAGCAATATGTATTTACTCTTCTTTTTAACAACCATGCATGAGTAGTTTTATCGTTAATGATCTATAAATTCAACACTTTCTTCATTGTATTCCTAAGAATTTTCGGTTTATTTCTGGCAAAAAACCCATGAATTTTGTATCTGAATAAATTGCTCTGTTTTATGTGTTTGTTTGAATCAGTCATTGGTTACCTCTCACTTGCAACAAAATAAACTAAGACTGTGTTTCAGACAGACTTTGTCTTCTAATTACATCTTTATCTTCCTAAAATATATGAATGAAATACATGTCAGCATAACTGCATACCTGTACATAAATGATTTGCTGTGGTTGTTGTTATAAATTCATCACTCATATAGAGACAGATATATAAAATAAAAATAAATGTCTTCAAATGTAGACGTTTACTCGTCACTCTGTGCCATTTTCGAGGTTATTAACTATGGTCAATACAGTGACCTTGTCAGAAAATACAATTTATCATTTATTCAAATGCTGACTGACATTTTACATACTTATTGTTTGTCCATTATTGATAGAATTAATTTTCGACGAACTTCTTTGTTATTTTCCCGATCATTACAAGGAGAACACTGCGGGGGTCGGAAAATGCTGTCTGCTCAATGGCACCCAATCCCACCTCTGATGTTTTTGGAGGTACGTGTTTGATCTCCTCCTATTTTGTGTTGTTTTATTGAATATTGTTCGTTATCTTAATATGTTTCATCTTAACCTCTGAACAAGTATCTCTGCTGGTGAATAATCTGTTACCAAGGATATTTACGTGTCCGGTACATATTAATTAATGTGTACACATGAGTACGCAGAATAACGAAATGATACTGACAGGCGATGCAGGCGTCACTCGTATAAGTCTATGAAGGACACAGACTCAAAGAGTTCATACGATGTCCCTCGAATAATCATCGTACATATTTCATGAATACAGTCTTCAGATTCCAAGTTTTGGTACAAAACCAATAATTCGTAAAAAAAATCGAAAGAATGTAAGATTTTTATTACAGATATATTTGAAGATATTTTTTTGTTCCCATGCCTAGCTTCTATTTCAAATGTTCTGTGAAAACTGTAAAACCTCTTACATATTGATCACTAACAGACCTTAACCAGTAATCCTTCTGGACAGAGGATCTATACGAGAACTTGCGAATATCTTAACTGCAAATTGTCCACTGTTGTCTACGGAATAGAACGTAATCTGTGTGGACATTTTTTTTTTAAATTATGTCACTGAAGTCTTAAAAAGTTTGAAAAGACACCAATTTTCAATGAAATTTTCTTTCAGATAATATTGTCCACAGGCATCGCCCCGAAAGATTTGAAGATTTTTCAAAGAATTTTACACAACATATTCAAAAATTATAGTGGGCGACGGTTGTTGACACTATTTTCTAAATGAAAATAATCCTTGAAATGAGTCATTTTGAGACTTTTTTCTGTGAAGTAGAGAAAAACATCAAATTAATGACGTCATATTTTTAGAAATTTACTCTTTCATGCCATATTCTCTTCTGATTTATAACAACATATACTTGACTAATATTTAAGTCAGTTTCAAAAATATGGTATAATAAATAATAAGGTATAATAAAGCTAAAGAGAGACCTTCTTATTTGATAAATATTATGGATTTTGAAAAAGATTTTAACCATGTTACACGTATATACTTGAACTATTTTAATGTAAAGCTGACCTTTATATTTGTACCGCCAGTGTATGTGATAAATGACAGCCGAGTCTAAAAAAAATATTTAAATGTCCTCAATATAAAATTTATAACCATAATTTATCTTGTGTATTATGATTTTAGCAAGTAAATAATATTTGTTTAATACCAGCAACCAGCAACATTTCCAATAATCACCTTGGTTGTTCTGCAGCGGTCTTTGAATCAAACCGGACGACATACACTATTTTTTTTTTTTTTTTTTTGATAAAAATAATATTTTCATGAAAACTGTACTTTTTTCTGCAGAAAATTTAAGCCAAAGGAAAACAACAGAAGCTTTTCAGAGTTCAGTTCACAATAAACAAACGGCTTTGTATGGGATTGATGGAAATACAGCACAAGATGAGACTGAAGAATTGCTCACATACAGCTTTGAATATCAATGGGTCCGCGTGGTATGAAGTTGATTTGATAAATACATCCAGAGTAGAAAGAATAAAGATATATTACAGAGATGAAGGTGATTACTCTGGCAAAGACAAATGAAACAAATTAATCCAAAAACATCCATGTGAAGTTTTGCATATATACAAAGCAAAATACTACCTCCATTTCAATAGTTTCTTTTAGTTTTAAAGGCATTGCCATAATGTTATTATCATGACTACTATTATTTAAATGGAACTATTTCTTAATTGTGCAATTTTAAACATATAAGCGTTCAATAATTTCCGCGCGTACAGGATAATTTGTCTATGTGTAAGCTTCTGCACTGATACACTTTTATAAGAAACTAGGTCCATTTTACATGACCTTTTCAATGGCCTTGAGCTTTATATTTATTGTAAATTAAGTACAGATGATAAAAAACAACTTTTATCTTTGGATGTCACAGGTTTAATAAAGTGGATAATTCTTAGAATTTGTTCTCCTAATAACCTAATTTTTTTTACCAAAATAGTCGAGGTATTCTCATTAAACTTAGTACAAATTAAAATGCGCATATAAAAATAATTCAAACCTCAATAACATGCAAGTAAGTTTAACTTTCCCGAATTTCTGAATTTCTTCTCAAATTGAATATCTGCCTTCTTCTTAATTGCAAGTATATCTTGATTTTGAATAATTTTTTTGAAGGAGAAAAATGGCGACCAGTTCGATTTCGACAGTTCTATCTTGATGTTTCTAACTCTTCAGCTACGAATTCAAGTGATAAAGAAAGAATCAGATGTTACAAAGATAATACCACTTATTCACATCATCCTTCAAATATCACTGATATGAATTGCAAACAGACGGCGAGGTATATCATTGTCCAAACAGAATATTACGGTACAGACACTGAGTCATCCGGACCTGTTCTTGAAATCTGTGAAATAGAGATTTATGGTAAATATGATCTTGTCTTAAATTTATGTTTTCTAGGGTTCAGGGGTTGAATTGTTTTATCTATAAGACAATCTCTAGATTTCCGTACATTTTCATGCAGTTATATATTTAATTTTAAAAAGCTAGAAGAAAGTATATCTGAAAAATAATTAATAATAAAAATGATGTGTCATCTTCTTTAGAGAAGTTGAATTATCTTTTTAGTACAAGTACATTAATTCATGATTTTGAATGGAGATTATGATATTCTTGCGATTCATCTGGTACTATAGAACTCCCTGGACTTTACGTACTGACAATCATTTATAAAATAATTCATTTTTTAAGATGTTTATGTATCTAAATTGTAATAATAACAGCTTATTCTTAGTCTGAAAAGTTTTCTAAAATAAGACGAGCTCTTTTGAATGTAAAAAGGCAGTCAACAGTCATATTGAAATTCATAAATCCTTTTTAGCTCACTTGAGCCGAAGCTGATATTTATATGGATGCATCCTCAGGTGGTGCAGAATAAAGTTTTTTCGCCGATTAAAGTTTTACGTAGGAATATAAAGGAAAAATCTTCTTTTCAAGAACAACTAAGCCATAATTGGTGATATTTATATGAAAGCATCCTCAGGAAGTGTATATTCGAGTTTGTTCAAAACATAACCTCAAGGGGCAGGTTGGGCCCACAATAGATGATCAAAGTTTTACTTAGGAATATATATGGAAACATCTTTTAAAAATTCTTCTCAAAAACAGTGAAGTCATTATTGGTCATGTTTACGTAGAAGCATCTGCGGATGGAGTAGGTTCAAAGTTTGTACAAAGCATTACCCCCAGGGACATGGTGGGGCAACAATGAACGATCAAGGGTTTTACATAGGAGTAAATAGGACAAATATTGTTCTCAAAAACATCAAAGTCATGGTTGGTCATATTCATATGGAAGTATCGATATCCTCATGTGGTGTAGATTCAAATTTGTTCAAAATATGACCCCCGGGGAGGGGCGGGGCCACAATGGACGATCGAAGTTTACCATGGGAATATATAGGGAAAAAAAAACTTTTAAAAATCTTCCTCTTAAGAACAACAAAGCAATATATAGTTAGTCAAATTCATGTGATAGCATCCCCAGGTAGTGGAGTTAAAGTTTTTTTCAAATCATGACACTTGGGGATGGGTGGAGCCATAATGGACGATGAAAGTTTAGCATTGAAGTGTATAGGAACAATCTTCAAATATCTTCTTTTCAAGAGCATCAAAGCCAGGGTTGTTTATATTTATTTATGTTAAAGCATCCACAAGTAGTGTAGAATCAATGTTTGTTCAAAATCAAGACACCCCCCCCCCCCCGGGTAAGTAGGAGCCACGATGCATTATCAAAGTTTAACATAGGATTATATAGGAGTATATAGGAGCTATCTTCTTAAATTTGGAGGCATGCATCCTCGGATAGTGTAGATTCAAGTCTGTTCAAATTATACCCCCTCTCCCTTACCCCTTATGCCTTTTAGGAGTAGGTCGGGACCACTCTAACATCTAAGCTTTTTAATACTAAAACTGATTTTTGCTTTTTTCTGCTAGCCACAGTACTCAGGTGAGCGATGGGGCCCCTGGGCCTCTTGTTAATTCTTACTCTTAAGTACATGATACAACCCTAAGACTTTGGTAGTTAATTCAACCTGTATCTTTTATTGATTATAAGTAATCTATTTAAATTTATAAATTGAGTAGGAGTGGTTTTCCCTTGAATAACACCTTTTTAAAGGTCTGATTTCTTACTATAAAAGTTTACTTCATTTTCAATTCTCTAGACTCTAGACTTTTCAAGACTCTAACAAGTACATCAAGTATTTTAATATACGACTATGGACATTTATAAATTAATTTGGCTTACTAGAGTGTTGTGACATACGCCGATGGATTACCTAATATTTGGCAGAATATTATTAACATGTTTAAAATATTCAAAACAAGTGTTCAAGACACCATTTTACTATTTCTTTACCCATGCCTTTGTATTTGTGATGTGACACTTATCAAAATTATAAGACATATGTTGCTTGTTACAAAATTAATCACTCTAAGTTCTGGTTCGTATATTATAACACCTACAAAGGAGGATTGACCCTTTGATTATTGTCACGTATTAAGGATATTGTACTTTTGATCTTTTTTTAAACTTCAATTACGTTTACTTTATGTAAAACTTATTTAAATTTTCAAAATATCTAATAAGGTTGCGTAACGGGGTTCTGGGGAGAAAACTGCAGCGAGGCCTGTTATGTGCATTGTCTTAATAAAATCTGCAATCCTGAAAATGGGAATTGTGTTTACGGCTGCGAAGAAAATTTTGATGGGGATAAATGTGAAGGTACTCATTTTATTTTTTATATATATATATTTTTGTTAAACATTATGTATCTTTCCGAATATATATTTATGCATCTAATGAAATAGTGAACTCTTCACTAGAAAAAAAAATGAACATCATAACACAAGTTATTACGTAGAACACAAGGATGTTCAAAAAGGACTTGGTTATAACGGTGGCAATGCAGTTTTTAACTTTACAATGTTTATAATGTTGATTCTTAGACTTTCAGTATTTTTCCCAATAAGTTTTGTTATCTATCACAACAAATTAGATTTGCAATGTCATAGGTTAATTCTAGAAAATATTGTGATATTGGTGAATTTTTCAAAGCTTCCTTTCCTCATCAACTTAAGGGGATTACATTTCATGGTTGTGGTTCTACTTCAAACAATATGGTTATACATCCATAGAAGTCAGAACAACAATCATTTAGAGTATAAGAAAAAGATCAACTTGTTACTCTGATTTAGTTAATAACTCTTCCAATAATTATTCAATATTGTTAAGTAATTTGAGTTATCAAAACTTTAACGCTGAGTAATAATTCTCCAATTATCTTTACAGTGAGAGAGAATTGGTAACATATGTACTTATTAAATTTATCTTTGCAAGTTAAAGCAAATTAAAAAATTGATTTTTTGAATACAATATTTGATCAGTCTTCATTACCAATATATGAAGATAATGCTTTAATTTCAGAAGAAACTAAAGGTGAGAATGATATGACAAGAATATTAGTTTACATCAGCGCTGGAGTTGGAGGGTGTCTGCTTTTGTCGCTTATTGTAACTACAATTTCAATTGTCCTTTGTCGGTGAGTTAATCAACAACACATATTAAAAACTACCAGTAATTTGGGAAAGAAAAAAGACATTTTGAAGAATTTGTTATACTTTTAACGAATGTCTGAAGACAGAAAAATAAATATAAAACAAAATATGCTGGAATATATGGAAACTATGCTGGGATAACATATATAGCTAAGCGTAAAATTTCAGATTAAGAAGAAAGAAGGTGATGTCAGCTGACAGTATTTCATACGAGGCTATGAGCCACAGTACATTAGGTATGTTAAAATACCATGTCGACATTTTGAACGTGCAACGTTAAAGTTCCCAATAATAGTCTAAAAATTGTAAATAATGAGTGAATACAAAAAATACATATTAATAAATCGAGACAGATTCTGGTATTCGTTAAGACGTGATCTTCTTTTTCATGTTGTTTCAATCCGTAGATTTGCTCTGTTTTAGATATGAATCAATTGACCAACAACAAAGGTAAGGTGTCGGTGATAATACAAGATCCTGATGAAGAACCACAAATAGAAATCTCAGAAGAGACAGTTTATTACAATAATCTGACTGTGACAAAGGACATTACTATATCTAACCTCATTAGCATAATTAATGAAAAGGAATTCAGCGAAAATGAAGGTTTCAAAAAGGAGTTCAAGGTTGTTTAAATAATTTGCTTAAAAATTATCATACGCCAAGTCTAGAAAGTTAGAGTCAATAATTATAAATGAAAGAAAGACGTTTTTTCTTATTATGTTTTGCTATAAGTATTATTTTTTCATCGAATGCAATGTTTTAACAATTTCAAAACTTTTGATGTATGTGCAGTGTCTTCCATGTGGAGAAAGATTCGACTGTACCACTGCAAAATTAGAAGCAAACTTGCTTAAGAACAGATTTAAATCGACATTTCCTTGTAAGAATTTAAACGTATATATTTCATTTCTCTGCATGCCTGTCGTTGTCTTTTTTATTCTGACATTATTCATTAATAACTGAAGATTGATGCAGTATTTAGTCCGAAAAAAAGGAAAATTGAAGAGAAAAATCAAATAAATAAACCAAAACAAGGTGGTAAATAAGGCTAGATTTTTTTTATTGAAATTGTATTATATAAAAATTGTGTTTTTATTTTTTTTAAGATGACCATTCAAGGGTGAAATTAGCACTTGAAAACGGCATTACATCGGATTATATAAATGCAAACTTTATTAAGGTAAATATGTAGTTTATAATTTAACGTGAAAATTAAAACCTCAAAATTAATTTAACTATTTTCTAAAATGTTTTAAATAAATCTTCGATTTTTTTATTTCAAAAGAATATAGAAGGAAATACTGAGTACATTGCCTGCCAAGGTAGGAAAATATTTTATTTCTCTAAATAATTTTTAAAAGGTAGATAAAATAATGCAAAAAGTGAATGTTTAGTTCCTATACTTGAGATAAGTTTGAAAATTTAAAATTTATTGTTTAAGATTGTTTCTTCGCTTGTTTTATATAATAATCAGTTCATATTTGATACTATAATTTCTTAGGACCGAAAGAAAACACATTGATCGACCACTGGAGAATGATTTGGCAACAGAATGTAGAATACATCGTCATGTTAACAAATATCGAGGAAGGTTCAACGGTGCGCATTTGTCACGTTATTGATGCTTATAAAGGATAAAAAATAGGAATTAAATCTAAAAGGCTTCTGCCTTTGTTATTGCTTCCACGTAAATGAGGACCTTAAATTATTTTAAGAATTGATATAATTAATAATTATAGTAAATTTTTCATTCAAAGGTAATATCTTTAATTCAAAGGTAATATCTTGAAAAAAAAAACGAAAAAGATACATGTAAAATTAATTTAAATTTCAAAGTTAATATTAAGACAACTTTTATAACAGATTAAATGTCACCAATATTGGTCCAACAAAGGAGAAGAAGTAGATCTAGGCCTTTTTATTGTAAATTTAGAGGAAGAAAGGATGTATGCAAATTTTATCATAAGGACAATGACTTTGAGGAAAAAAAGAGTAAGTTCTAATTCTAAATGTTCACATTTTATTTGTTATATTACATGTATAAGAATTATAATGACATTATTAGTTTTCTAGGACAATGAATCAAGGACGGTCGTGCAGTATCATTACACCCGATGGTCAGATCATGGAACTCCAAATCCATTGAATTTTGTCGTTTTTCATAGACACTTAAGACACAAAATGAAGCCAACTCAGCATCCAATTATCGTTCACTGCAGGTAGGTAGGAGAAATTATTTCCTATGTATAATTGCAAAGAGGAAAACATTGCTTTTAGATAGAACATAGCATGAGTAGTTTAAGCCAAAATAAGTGTATTCTCCATAGATAATCCTGTTTTGGTTTGTTTGAAATTACTTTGAGGTTGAAAATTGTTCATTATCTCCATATATTTCATGATAAAGTGTGTAATGTTTTCCAGTGCTGGTGTCGGTCGAACTGGGACATTTATTGCCTTTGACGTTCTTACTAGATGCGGAAGTGCTACGGGCAAGGTCAATGTCATTGAGTATGTCAAGGCCATGCGTAAAGACAGGATGACAATGATTCAAAATGTAGTAAGTTGGTGTATTTTTCATTCAACCACTGTATTTGGTCAATATGTTTAAAATCATTGCATGGACATTACTTTTAAAATAAGACAAAATAAAGAAAATAATCATCTGTAAAATTTTCACTTTTTCGACTTCTTCTCAAGAAACACTAGTCAAATTACAAATACAACCAAACTTGCCACAAAGTATCATTGGGTGAAAAAGATTCAAGTTTTTTTGTTTTCCAAATGAAGGGCCACACCCTCTTTCATGGGAAGATTATTTAGGAATAAGTCAAAAATAATGGCATCTTTTAAAAAATATATTTCACAAGATCAACAGGGCCAGGAAAGATGAAACTTATATGGGAGCATCCTCAGGTAGTGTAGGTTCATGCTTGTTTAAATCATGACCCGTAGAGAAAGGTTGGGGCTACAATAGACGATTAAAATTTTCTATAGCTCTACATAGGGAAATTCATTATTGAACTATTTTTTTTTGTAATTTTTCCCTAGCCATTCTACTTAGGTGAGCAATGTGACCCATAGGCCTCTTGCTTTAAAATTGAATTAAACGATTAAGAAGCTTTTAAAGCTTGTTTTGTGAAACAACTTCTTCTGATTTTCAGGATCAGTACATCTTTCTGTATAAGGCTTTGTTCGAGTTCTTCAGAAGAAAAGGAGGGTTTGTCAAGCGTGAAGAATTTATAAAATGTTATACCGATAGCAACGCACGAGAAACAAGGAAAAGAACAGCAGATGAATTCAACGTAAATTTCATTTTTCTGTTGTTACTTTTCCTTATGTGTTACTTTTTAATCTTAAAATGGCTTTAGGTTTTAGCTAATTGATTCAATTTGATCATGTCTGTTATTGTAGAGACTTTCGAGTTTAAAACCAGAATATTGTGTAAACGATTTTAAAATGGGAAAGAAGTATCTCTCACTGAACTCTACAAAATCCGTTTTACCAGGTACTTTTATATACGTAGACAGTTGAATATTTTAAACGAAAAACTTATTTCTGTAATTAGCATTAGCTTAATGTTTCAAAAGGCACATTTCACAGAAAATGCATTTAATCTTATAATACTGCAATTATGACCTAAACTCTTACCTTTATTATCACAAAGTTGACCACCACTTGGTGTATTTGACGTCCTACGTACGGGGTAGAGACTCTTATTACAATGCAGTGACTTTGTCGGTTTGTTTTTATTTACATTTTCATTGAAACTATAACCTTTAAATATCTAAAAATATCATAAGATATTCTTATCAAAATTTTAAATTTTGTTCAATTGTTAAAAAGTAGTACAATTCATGTGTGCTAACTTGTGTGAAAACCTGTCGAGAAAGAAAAAATAAGTATGATTGTAATTTTTTGGCATGTAGTCCTTCACTCGACCGTGTGAGTTTATCTCTGCACAATTTCCTGCTGCTGGTGCTGCCATTGATTTAGCCCGATTGCTTGTTGATCAGGAGTCGCATTTCCTTGTATCTTTGAATCCTTTGTCTGGTATCAACGAGGTAAAGCAATTAGTACGTCATATAACCCTGATTTTGCGCATTACAATACATGTATATCTAATTATTATATATTTAGGAACATTCATTGTAAGAAAATGCTAATAAGACGTGTGTTTTTATTATTTTAAATCCAATACATGGGCAAGACTAAGACTAAAACCTTAAGCGTTAAAATAAACAAAAGAAGCAAAATCATCAAGAAAGATGTAAATATAATTCATGAAAATTTAAGTATCAAGTTCGAAGGGCATTTTAAATAACAGATAAATAATGATTAAAAGTGATTAAATTGTCTTGCATCATTTTTAATTATCCACAAGTCACAAAAATGGAGTTTAATATGTAACAATTTCTCTGCATAGATAAAAGACTGGGTTCATGAGGAAATAAAGAATTTCAAGCTGGGTCCATATGAAATTATCAAAATTACGCAGTCAATTTTGAACACTGAAATACGAAAGACAACTCTTAAGATAAAAGAGAAGAAGGTATACCGTATTAAGATAACTATTTTTTTCTCAACTTGAAATTTTTCTGGTGCACACAAAATACCTCAAAATGTTCATAATACAATTTGTAAAAAAGTTTGTTGTTACTCTTAAAGAATACAATTTAAAAATCTAAGATCGATGGTATTTATTTGAAAAAGTTATTATTTTATATATTAAGTGTTTTATAAAAATATTTTCTGTTTTAAAGGGGAAAACTTTTCATACCGTCTATCTATATGAATGTCTTGATTGGAACGTCGATGATGTACTTCCGGCTGATACCTCCACGTTGATAAATTTAATAAAACAGTTCTGTCTTGACCGAAAATGCACACCAGATGGACCGGTGACGTTAATATCCATGTATGTTTCTATGTATCTGTTGCAATTTAGCGTCATAAGTAAAACAAATATATTGGAAATAATAAGCTGCATCGTAAATTACCTTTCAGAAAACTGTGAATTAAACACTATAATAGTCAATTCCTTTTGATTTAAACTGTATCTGCCTAATGCTTTTCAAATTAAACAAAAATGACCAAGAAAGTTCAAAATGTTCATACTGGAAAATATTTTATCGGAAAAAGATATATAAATTTTTCTTTATGATTGTTGTTGATCCAAAAATGGTGCTGCATTGAAAATGTGTGTGTTATAATATACAGTTCTTGCTTTACCCTATGTACATACGTGTAAATTTGGTCTTAATACAGAGATGGTGCAACATGTTGTGGTATATTTATCGCTGTATATAACGCAATAGAAGAGCTACTTCAGGACGACGAAGTAGATATCTGTACCATTGTTCAGCAATTACAATGTTGCAGACCAGAAATGATTTCTACCAAGGTAGTTACTTTCTGTTCCATTTTGTGTGTGGGTTTTTTTCTCCAAATGACCTTAAAGAAACAAAATAGTTGATTGAAAAACATAAGTGTTGCATCAAGGAAAATAATGTATTCTAATGCTGTATTCAAACATGTTTTATTTATGTAAAACACGACATTTGTAACTCGCAATGTTTACAACAGCAACGAATTTTTTATATTAATTTTTTTTTGTTCTTAAATACAAATTAATTTTATCTATTAATTTTTTTTTCTTCTCCTATTTCAGGTAGAATATGAATTCTGTTACAAGGCTGTAAGTGATTTTCTGAATACTGACAATGTATATGCCAATATTTAACAGAATTAAAAAAGAAAACCAAATTGTATGTTTTATACGGAAGTGATTAGACAGGACGTACACAGAAAAGCAAACTTGTTCAAATGTTTGTAGATGTACATATCAGAAGCAATGAAGAGTTTATCATAAGGACGTTTTACCTGAGTGTATATATTGTAACTTAAAAAAAAACTTTTTAATACAAAATATTATTAATATAGCTTACTTTAACACTTCATAATTCTAAATTTGCATAATTAGATGTGTATTTTCATTGTTTTTAATTACGTGTATGTTTGCACTCCAAAAATATGACAAAATTTGTAAATCTTAGTAAGTCATCCAAATGTATCCTTCAAATTCAGTATTACATGTAAATAGTCACATATTTGTAAAACCTATTTTATGATCCTGAATGGCAACAACTTCGCATATTTTCCAGGAAAAAAGATAATTCCGTACCAAAGTTGAATTAAATCTATTCATGCATATAAAACATGTTGCAAATCACACTTTGTAATTGGAATTAAGTTTTTGAAGGCTTCATTTAACATGAGTAAACATAAAAATTCAAATATGTTCCACATAGATTCATTTTGTTTGTTTGTTTTTCATAACAGATTACAATAAAGAAATGGTGGTCTTTTATTGCGTCCTCTTTTAAATTTGCCCAGGATTATAACAATTAAAATAGCCAAAATAAAACATTGACAAATATGTCTCCTTGTAAAGTAGCTTCGCTGAACGTTTAGTACACAGCTACAGGTAGCAAGTGCAACTAGAACTAGGACGCCAATAGTTAGTTTTATATAAAATGTACATGTAGGGATCTTTACTTAACCCTTGAATATGGATGTAATATATCTATATTTTTAGAAGTATAACCTTTGATGAATTGGAATTATTCTATCTATACATATGTTCATTTAGGGTATCTACTAAGTTATGCCAAAGCCACCTCACGTACGTCAGTTGTTTGTCACGTGACATGTTTAAAATTTAAACAAAAATATATGCCTGGTATAATGACACTAACAGTTAAATGAATGACAGATACCTTTTTCTCTAAGAAAGTGATTGTGTTTTCTTCGGGACCCCGTATTCAAACCTTTCATTTCAACATAGAGTTTACAGAAAAGCATACTAAAACAAATTTCTCTCGCAAATAAAAGCCTGGTTGCTGTTACACCTTAAATCGTTCCATTGGCCGTTCTTCATTATCACGGCGCAGTGTTCTAGCTGGCGTTGGTTGTTTGGTTCCCCCTGTCTCCAGTTCTGATATTCTAACTCAGTGTTAGAGAAACTCCACAGAAACTGATCCTCAGTCACAACATCTGTAGCCCCGATCCAGCGGTTTCTGTTATCTGTAACGAGACTCAACATTAGAAGATGTTTATGTATTCTCCTTAACATCCCTCATGCAAATCTCGTATAAACATTAGTGTTATTCACGTTTATTTGCAGTGGAAAAAAACGAAAGTCTATAAATCTTTCATAAACATGGAGATACAATAGAATTTGAGGCTTTAATTTAGCTGTATACTTGTAGGTTATTTGGATACATGTATTAGTCTATGTTATAAAAGAGTTGTTCGAAAAGTTTGTGAACGATGTCAATCTTCATTGTATTACTTTCAAGAAATTTAAAATAAGCACAATATCATGTGTAAAAATATTTGTGTTGTTGGAGTGTGAAGTGTCATTCGATTCGATTAAAAAAAATAATAAATTTATTTTTATTTTACACCCTTCCCCGCAGTCACGCATTTTTAACGCATATCACGCATTTACCGTTTCCCCACAATCACTCATTTTCACGCACTTAAAAAAGTTCATTTAATCTTCAATTTATTAACAAATCCAACTATTTTATACTTGCTTGAATCTAATAAAATAAGAAAAGTTATTTTCTAATTAAAATATTATTTCAAAATATTATTTACGCTAAACTTTAGAGAAATTTGTACCCCGCGATTATGTGCTTGCGGGGAAATGGTAAAGTAATATTTCTATGACGTGAGGATTCAATGTATGTTGCATAGCAATTCTGTAAGTTGTAAAGAGTTAAAATCAACCTTCCTATAAGCAATGTAACGTAAAAACCATGGCGTCAAGAATTTCTTTAAAAATACCATCCATGTACATTTCACATAGTGTAGTTCAATAACACATATCAAAGAACTTTTTATGTATTCTTCTGCTTATAGGCAAGCTCAATGCAGCTTGTTTTTGCTAATTTTGTATAAGTCAAATAAAAAACTTTCGTAGAGATGAATAATGTCATTTATGAAAATGACGGTATAAATGTCAAACAAGAAGGGGATCAGATTCACAAGCTTTGATTAGCAGTTACGTAAAATATGATGCTTGATCCCCCAAAAATGACTAGAAAAAAGTATCTGTAAGACAAGACAATCAAAACATCATATGAAAAGGTCAGAAAAAAGATGGCACATCAAAACAAGATAGGCCAAGACAATCAAAACATCATATGAAAAAGTAAACACAAGTTTAGCTTTTAAAAAAAGCTTAGAGAGTCAGCCAGTGAATCTTTCTTTTCTGTGATAATGTTTTAAAGAACTATAAAGAACTGAAAAAAATGCTTTCAACAAATTTTTAATCAGTAGCAGAGTTGGGCACTAAAATTAAAACATCGTCTTAATATTTTTTCTGCATATGAACAGAAGCGTTTGTGCATGCAGATTCTTGCATTTTTGTCTCAAAATCAAAAGAACGGAAAGAATGTATAAACATTTAAGTTCCAATTCACGTAACATTAAACCTACAATCTCATTATCAGATCTATAAGATTTTAGGGGGAGGGGGATATATGGACATTATGCCATTTTTAACAAAACGGAGCCCAATAAGCTTCACTATCATCGTTGTTAAAGTTTATCATGCCTCCGGTTGAATCACTCTAGCTTGGCTTTGTGTTTAGAAAAGGGAAACACCCTTGTCCCTGCGATACTTAAACAGTCATACTGAACCTTCGTTTGAGAATACAAATAAAGGATTATTCAAATACCTAGCATATTTTCTTGCACATTTTAGAATAAAAAAATAAAACATTTATTGTTCATTCAAACAGGTAACATGTAAGCTTTGACGGTATAGCCTAGAAAAAAAGCTTTTTAGCTCACCTGAGCCAAAGGCTCAAGTGAGCTTTTCTGATCAAAATTTGTCCGTTGTCTGTCGTTGTCGTCGTCGTCGTCGTTGGCGTCGTTGTCGTAAACTTTTCACATTTTCATCTTCTTCTCAAGAACCACTTGGCCAATTTCAACCAAACTTGCTACAAAGTATCCTTGGGTAAAGGGAATTCAAGTTTGTTCAAATGAAGGGCCACGCCCTTTTTCCAAGGGGAGATAATAATGAATTAGAGAAAAAATAATGGCATTTTAAAAAAGTCTTCTTTTCAAGAACCACTGGGCCAGAAAAGTTGGAACTCATGTGGAATTATCCTCAGGTAGTGTAGATTCAAATTTGTTCAAATCATGACCCCCAGGGGTAGGGTGGGGCCAAAATGGCCAATCAAAGTTTTACATAGGAATATATAGGAAAAATCTTTAAAAGTCTTCTGATGAAGAACCACTGGACCAGGAAAGATGAAACTCATGTGGAATCATCCTCAGGTAGTGTAGATTCAAGTTTGTTCAAATCATGACCCCCGGGGGTAGGGTGGGACCAAAATGGCCGATCAAAATTAAACATAGGAAATTAGGAATATATAGGAAAAATCTTCTTCTCAAGAACCATTGAGACAGAAAGATGAAACTCCTATGGAATCATCCCCAGGTAGTGTAGATTCAAATTTGTTCAAATCATGACCCCCGGCGGTAGGGTGGGGCCAAATATAAAAGTTTTACATAGGAATTTCTAGGGAAACCTTTTAAAATCTTCTTTTCTATTACTTTTAAGCCATGCTCAGAGATATTTATAGGGAATCATCCTTAGGTAGTGTGGATTCAAGCTTTGTTCAAATCTTGACCCCCTGGGGGGTTAAAATTCAAGCCCCCCCCCCCCCCCCCCCCCCCCCCCCCCCCTCAGTAAACTTTCAGATCTGAGCTGATGTGTGCTTTTTCCTAGCCAATTGCTCAGGTGAGCGATGTGGTCCCTGGGCCTCTTGTTTAGTTTATTAACTACCGTCATTTGACTTACTAGTAACTAGCTGAATTTTGGCTTAATATTGTTTTTCATAAAAAGTAGAATTGAAATAAAGCAAACATTACTAAGACCTACAAATTCATTTATCAGACCTCTTCTAATATCATAAACCTATTAATTCATAAATATGATTGCCACAACCTAGATTATCAGGTCGTAGTTTATGAAAAACAAGCCAATTTACGGATAAAAAAAGAATGCGCAGAATGGGGGGGGGGTCCAGGGCGGGGACATAGGGAGTTATGGTTTATGACATATAATTGCAAAAACTCAAAACCTTCTTTAGATATTGACTGGAAATGAAACAGACAGAATTTCTAAATTTAAAACCTTGACGCCTCAAAATCAAGAGGGTCTCCCAGAGGCCATTTAAGGTGTAAACAGTTGTGTAAAATTTCACTTTACGCAATATTGCCCGGAAGTGAAAGTGAAAGACAGACAGAACTATAGATGGACGGACAGACAGACTGAAATTGATATCTCTAATTTTAGCGGGGGCAACAAACGAGCAAGCTTAGCCAGTTGTGTTTTCTTTCCGAAGTATCTGTTGTATGACTTAACAAGTATGTCCACTATTTAGCATCGGGATCGAACTGATTTGTAGTGAAAACGAAAGTAAAAGCAGTAAAAACTGAAAAGCTAAAAATATGTAATAAACCAATGTTTGTGCTGAAGAAATACATAAGTAAAAATACTTTCAATATATTTTATAAAAGAGCTTCAATTTACGCGTCAAACACTAATTTCATCCAACAGTAGCAACTGTATGCTTCGCTGCGTAGAACACATGATCATGTGCGAACCAGTTAAATTACTGCGAACCAGTTCTTCTATACAAAAATAAGCATCGGGAAATTCCTTTTTGAGTTAAATTTACAGATTACTTTGGTGTTTAATAGGTATTTGTTGGTTTACAATCTATATTGATTTTACTGAAATAAAATTAGCAGGCGTGATTTACTGCAGAACCACTCCCAGAATTCCAGGTCACGCAAGCGCATTGGAAGTTCTTCGTACCATAACTAGTCAGCCCGCGGGCTGACTAAAAATAGGCCAAGGATAATAGTGAAACAAAATACATAAAAACAGTATAAATAAATCGAGTCAGAACTAATGAAATATATGATTTTACATGACACATTAATACCCATTTTAAGGGGTATGAATGCAGGGGTGGAGGAGGGTCTTAAAAATATATGACCTTATTTTAGCGTGGTCAGCATGCGGGTTATCACAATACAACAATGACTCGTTGAGCTGACCATGGGACCTTACACCTTCTATCACACGTAATTCATCAACCAAGGCGTGGATCTAAGAATTTTCACATATCACCAAAATTAATCCAACCGGAAACCTCGAGCTAATTAGTTATCGCATTCAATACATAATTACAATTATCATTCGAAAAATTGTTGTTACGTGCAATTGACTTTTTTTTTTCTTGCGAACAATTGTTCTCGTTGTATAATTTCCATTGTCAATGTTTTAATTTTTTTTTCCGTGCTTTCACAAGATGATTAACTCTGAAGCGCCTATGCCATTCCATGACGTTTCAACTTTTTAAACTTTTTGTTCAGCTTTTACCGTTTCTTAACAGACTGTTCCAGTCCGATACAGAGACTCTGTCACTCAAATACTGCCTGTATCATTTTTAAACACATTTAAAGTTTACTGCTGACATTTTTTTCCTTTAACATATTTGGAGTTTATTTAGGATTTTCCCCTTGTATAACACAAAACTACATCGTCATTAGCTGTATAACATTAGATGTTAAAAGAAGTCCACATATGTTGCGAATAAACCTTGGATACTGTAAATATATTACATTTGGCGTGTACGATATTTGCCGGAAATTCACTTTTCTACCAGTTAGCGTAGATTTGATTTAGCGTTGTCTGATTTGCTAGTTATAATAGTTAATATACAAGACATTTTGTGATGTACTTGAATTAGCGGACTATGCTTTCCGCGAAAATCGCGTAATAGAATACAATGCTAAATGTAGTATTTTTACAGTATTATATAAATGAACACTTTGCATCGGTCGACATATATAACTTGATGACTTGTATAAGAGTCTATACCTTAAGAATTCAGGATCACCCTCACTTACCATTAGTTAATTCTCTATCAATCCACATATTTTCGTTCTTCGAATTTATTTCTACCATGTAAGCTCCATGATGATTGCAAACACTCTGCAATATAAGTAAATATTGCAGACATCAAGATAAAAAAAAAATAACTAAAGGTAATTCTCAAAATATTCTAATATATTCTTTCATTTAAGAAACGGTTTATGAGAAATAGAATATCTATCCTTTTATGCAAAAGATTTACCAAATTTATTAAAAAGTTGAAAAGATTTTTTTTTAACTTTAATTCACGAATTTTCCCCCTGATATATAGAATAAAACATGATGAAGGCATGAGAAATTCTCATGTTTAACTTCTCTTTGAAACGACTTCCCATCTTTAATTTGTGGTATCAAATGTTTGTGGCTTGAGGAAAATAATGTTTGGGGTGATTTGATTTCGTTTATTAAAAAATGATTTACAAAAATTGATTGGGATTAATATTATATTCCTAGAAATTAACGCAAATGATTCTCATCAGCAAAGAAATTTTGTGATTAATGTGAAATCATTAATTTAAGTGGGGTTTACGTAATTTTGTTTTTTTTTTAAGTATGGAGAGACCCACTAAGAACAAGGTACAGTTTCAATACAAGTTAAGCCCTATATTTTTCTAAAATATAAAAGTGATATAAGAAATCAAATTTCATTCTTTCCGAAAAATAGGAATTCCCTGTAGAAAGAATACACAAAATGTTTTTCCTCATATGACCTCATTAATGCAAACTGTGAAGTCATTATCTTGTGAATTTTTCCGTATTTGCTTTAAAAGTTGCAAAAACATCATTTTTCAGTGGAATTTTCTTTCAGAAAACATACTCTGCCCAGAAAGATTTTGAGATGTGATTTTTCATAGCAGTTTACATAACATATCCAAAAATTAAAGTCGGTGGAAGACACTATTTTCTAAAGGAAAATTAGCACAGAAATGAGGGATTTTGAGGCTTTTTTGCCTTAAACTCAGAATTATACTAAATTAATGACGCCATTTTTCCAGAGAGGTCTTCCTCCATGCCATATTCTTAAATGATTTATCAGATTCATCTACTCAACTATTGTTAAAGCTAATTTCATAACTTTTTAAGAACATTAAATTTTTAGGGCACAATTTAGCTCAAATCGTACCTTCTTCTTTGAGACCACCACAAACTTCAAGTTTCAATTGAATTAATAATTAACATTTTTCAGTTATGAAATCAAATCCTCGCCAACCAAGATTTTTCCATCAAATCTCGAAAATTTGACCCAACGAAAATACAGTAAAACTCGTTTAGTACGAACACGGATATAGCTAAGTTTTTCTGGGTCCCCGGCAAAATTCTTTACAAATCTTTGTAAAATTTTACGGTTAAAACGAACTCTGATATAACGAATTAACGGATATAGCGAATTGATTTTGAGTCCCGATGAGGTTGAATATAGTGAAATTTACATCTTTTATAACGAACTTTCAGATATCTCAAAATTTGATAAATTGAGCTGAATTTATTTTCTTTTATCATTTGTATATAAAATTCAATTCATAATATAATCTTAGTTTTCGAATGTATGTTTTGTAATATTTACTTCCCTAACATATTTGGTGGTAATAATTGAAGGAAAACATGCATATTGCGAATTCGCTATATACGGTTATACGAATTCGTTATACGGATATAACGAATAACGGATATAGCGAATTGAATTCACAGGTCCCGAGGACTTCGCTATAACCGAGTTTTACTGTATGTGATTTTACAGTATACGGTATAATGCAAGCAGTTCCTTACATGAATTCTATTAAAACCTTTGCATCTGCCGTACTCATTAATGAAAAAAAAAATACCTGTGCTTCGTCCCATTTACTTCCCGTCAGGTTGTTATAGTAACAATGATCTTCAAACCTGAACCAACCGTCACTGCATTCTGAAATTTGATTTTTTTTCAAAGAAAAACAGTAACTTTTACTCATGACACCACGTTTTTGATAATTCAAAAAAAAAAAATGAAAGAAGAAGAGAAATATAAGGAAAGTGAACTACCATTTTCACTAACGAAATAATCCCATCCATTCCCTGAAGTATCTTGAATGATGCTCTCAGGACTAAACAAACCACGGAACAATTTACATAACTGAGTTCGAGAATTGTGTAAAACAGAGGAGCATTTGGGGTCCTTAGCACACTCTGAGGCACAATATTCCACGCTTCCTTGCACAGTTGTAATATACATGTAATATTTTTCGGGTAGTTTAATGGAAAAATGATACGGTCTAAAAAATGTCTCTCCCTGGCACTGGGATACAGTACTGGCATTTAGGTAATTGACAAAGTTGATAATAATATACACGAAACATAATCCAAGGCACACCATTTTCAGTAGGATGTGATTCGTTCCGATTTTAATTTTTGAAGCTAGTAGCCATTTCTGATTTATCTTATACAATCATAAATGAATGAACAGTACCAGATGATTATTTCTCCTGATATTTTTGTAAATTATTCAAGATTTATGAATGCTTTCAATTTCGAGATTACCACATTTATTAATATTTAATTAGATTGTATTCTATACAAGTATGTCATGGTGCACTCTTGGGCATGGAAGAATGTCAATTTTGTTTGATATTAAATGATTCAAAGTGAATTGTTCGACTTCACAATATTATCCTACTTATTGATTTATATCATATACCTAGTAGTGTGTCAGCCCTGATACAGGCGTTTTGGACTAGGCGAGACAGCGCCTTGGAAGTAGGACTGTCTCGCCCTCAGGGCTGAGATTTCTCTTTCTCGCATAATCACCAGTGTAAGATTGACTTGTCCGGTGTGAGACAGCAGTGTGAGATTTTTCTGTCTTACACTGTGTATTACTACGCCACGAACGAGAACGTAAACATTCCGTCTTTATATAAAGAAATTGTAACAATGTAAAAAAATTATTACACATAATTAAACTGTTGTCATTTAACTTATTAATATAAACTTATTTTCATTCAAAATATTGTCGTATTTTTTACTTTTTAAATGGCACTATTTTTAGATCGCGGAATGATTCTTTTTTTACGCTCTCGGATAGATAAGTTTTTTATTCCCAGTTTTTATCTTTCTGATTAATTTACACGGACTGAAAATTATTTATCAGTTTACACTAAGTGTAAACCATTTTCAGGTACGTTCTTTCCGATGGTATATTTAGATTTTTAATTAGATGGAAAATTAAAAATATTTTTTTAGCCCCATCATGGCGACGTCATTGACAGGCCGTTTTTTTGGATAAAATAATGCGAGAAAAATAATCATTCATTAAATACTCGTGTGGGAATAGTGAAATTCACTACAGTGCAGATCTGTAGCTCTCCGAAAATATATATATTGATAGACCAGAGAGCTACAGTGCCACCCATTGAAAAAACTGTCTATTTATTGCGCACAAAAAAGTGCGCTCGATTCTTGATTAATTTTTCCAAATTCTTATCTCAACTGCAAAAAATAGAAGATGTCGAAAAATTCCTCTCTCCTCTATCAAATTCTCTCGTAGTTAACATGTGAACGAAGCATATTGGACCGAATTATCTTTGAAACCAAAATGGCAGTATAAATAAGCGAAATGTTCGATGATTACAATATCAGGGTCAGGAGGACTATTAACAACAATTATGAGGAATGTTTTGTTGTGGAAAGAGTCAAAGAATATGTTAGGAACACACGGTTAGTAATATTTTGAGATCATGGAGAAATAAATCGAGAACTGAGCGCATTTTTTGTGCGCAATAAATATACAGTTTTTTCAATGGGTGGCTCTGTAGCTCTCCGGTCTATAAATATTTTTTTTCGGAGAGCTACAGATCTGCAGCTAATGTTATATAAGATTACGTATGGATGGATAAAAGAGTTGCAAAAGACTGCCTTTACGTCCTACCTCTAAGTGCCGGTGTAAAGACGAATAATGACCCCCATCGAATAATGACCGGGGGTCATTTTTCGACAGCGAAAAAAGACCCCCGGTCATTATTCGACGTAGAAAAATGACCCTTTTGCCCGTAGAAAAAGTGTCACCACCCTACAAATTTGCAGAACCCACGTGAAAAAAATGACCCCCGTAGAAAAATGACTCCCTGTGGATTTAAGCTGAATTTTTTGGGGGCAAAAAAAAATTAAATAAAAAAAAAAATGTTGGCCAAATTGCTCACCTGAACTTTTTTTGGAATAATTTTTTTTTTTTTTTTTTTTATTGGCTTTCTCAAGTATACAAAGCAAACTATATATATCAGCATGGCATATAAACACATATACATATACACGATAAC
>PRKT01000272.1:256571-267294 GCA_003671525.1 Saccostrea glomerata | reverse complement strand
GGGGGGGGGGGTCAGCAGTAGTACAAAATGCATTCACATATCTATAACTAACTAATGTAAATCCTTGGAATTAGCATATAATTACATTCATCATAAGAGTAGATGATTTTTTTTTCAAAGTACGTCACAGATTTTTTGCCAGTGCCTTTCATATTCCATATATTTACAACTCTGTAATAACAAAACCTTTTCTATAAAAATTCTTTCTATAATCCTCTTTATTAGGATATCGATACTTAACTTTGGAACACTTTTACATTTACTAGCAAAAATAAATTGCTTTACAGTAAGTATTATCAAGTTTTGTAATTTACATAAATTCTTGTTCTCGTATTTACCAAAAAGTATTGCTATTTTATGAAAACTACAATTTTTCGAAAACCCATTCTTCAATCCTACACCATAACACCATTTCTCAACTGTAATTTAAATATAATTGTACCCAAAGTAGGGACTTCTCACAAGAGATACAATTGCAAAATAGGAAAGCCCTTGACCACTTGTTCAAAATCATTTGCTAAGGATATGTGTGTGAAAGGTAGGTCAAACTCAGAGGTCAAAGGGTCAAAGTTGATGGTTTCTTAAGAAAGGTTTAATGTCACAAGGATTACATTATTTTGTGAAGTATGAAAGTACTAGTATCTACCGTTTAAAAGTTATAGCCAAAGTAAATTAAAAATTTGGCATTTTTGTGTAAAATGGGACAAACCCCAAGGTAAATGTCAAATGGTCAAATTTGGTGGTACCCAAAGTAAGGTCTTGGAATGTCATAAGGAATATACACATATTGAATATGAAAGACATAGCAACAATAAATGAAAAGCTATTGTCAAGATTAAAGTTTTTGCGGAGAAACAGACCACCAGATAGACAGATAGACATACAGACGGACACGATAAAACTATATACCCCCGAATCTTCGATTACAGAGACATAAAAAGAAATGGTCTTCAATTAACTTTTCATATTATGATACAGTATAAAGAAGACATTACAAAAATGAAAATGTTTGTTCTGATTTTCATATTCTCTAAAGAATTTACTCAGAAATGGGTAAAAGGGTGGAGTAAAACAAGAATTAAGAAATGTAATGAATACTGTGTGCTAAATCAAAAGGTTATGTGTACATGTAATGCATCATTGAATTTAAGTAGGATATGGCATACTAGTATTGCACAACTTATTTCATGATTCTGAATGATTTTACATATATGCATAGTTTCTGTAAGCTTCATTAGCAATAAGGAAAGACCTTATACTCAGATATGTCCCATTGAGAGTGGTAAGTCTACTAGTTTAAAATTTTTAAGCTTTTGATATATACATGTCAACGCTAAAAACACACAAGGTTAGAGACGTTTCAAGAAAGTTTTTCAAAGGTATTTATAATACCGTAAATCTTGAAATTTTTACGTCGATTTTATTTTGTGAATTCTGGTCAAAATGGTGTTGATTAATTTTTACGTTTAAAAATTTTGCGATATGCCACTGCTTTGTTTACATTTTTTTATTAGTAATTTATTTTTAAAAAAATATTTTTGCTAATGAAACAAACTCGCAAATTTGCTAAAAATTTATCTACAGCAAAAATTTCCAGATTAAAGGTATATAAAGAATTAAAGATTATGGAAAAGAGTTGTTCATACCCTGTAGCTTTGAAGTTAATGGTTTCTCGTTTAGCACAATTTCAACACCGCTCTGTCAATGCTGCGTTATTGATAGATTAATTGGATTTTGCTTTGCGTCATATTCCAGAAGTTTTCATACAAATAAGGACATGAACCACTGACAAAATTTATTTAATGAAACAAACACCATCAAATATTTCAACATAAAATATGTCATTGATTGAGTATTGGGAATGACGTCGATATTGGAAAATTACATGCATTGAATGATCGGAAATCAAACACATTCGGACACGATGCCGAAAATGAGGATAGAGGAAAATTGCCTAACAGATACAAAAGTATATGTACAGGATAAATGATGTCCTTTGAATTCTTTTTGTTTTAAATTGGCTCAAAATATAAATTATAACACTTAATATAAATGAAAATTTTTCTCTATATAGTGCCTACGCTAGTAGTATGTTGTATGCAATGCTGCATTCACCCTTTCTTAATTCAACATTGATTTAACTGAAATGTAAACTAAAGTATATTTTTCTCGCAAATAAAAGCCCGCTCGATGGAACAACTTTGATCGTTCCACCTGCCATCAGTTAACATCGCGGCACAGTGCTCCTTTCCATGTACGTTATTCGGCTCCCCCTGTCTCCAGTTCTGATATTCCAACGTAGTGTTAGAGAAACCCCACAACCACTGACCCTCTGTCACAACATCTGTAGCCCCGATCCAGCTTTTCTTCTCATCTGAGTCGTGAGGCATTAGAACTAATTAATAAAAAAAATAGGATATTCATTTTCCTAAATGGAAATCAGAGTTGATCATTTTTTATTGAAACAATTATTAGAATGTTCTCGAAATAAAGGTTTGGTGTTTCAAAGGAAAGTGTGTGGGCACAGTATGTCGCATATGAAATAAAATAAAATCAATTTTATTTAATATCATTTTTTCTGAATTTTTTTAAGGTACAGTCAACTATGGAATCCGAACAAGGCCATGTACTTTGCTATCGCATCATCGGACCATCGAGGATTTGGTCGATAGTGAGACCACGCGATGATGCAGCAGTGGTGAATATATCGATGATGCGATGGCGCATAAACGCGATGATGATGATGCTATGAACGATGAATCAATAGCCCGGTAATGAAATGGTGCGAGAACACAACAATTGATGACGATGAAGCGATGTTCACTAATGCTCCATCACGCTATCACACCATCGTCATCCCATTGTCGAGCCATCCAATCAAAGTCATCCCAACACTGCTTAATCGTTAACGTGCTATCGCAGTATCGCATTAAATTTTATATTCCAATCAAGAAATTTTAAATACTTTTTGGCGAGCGGGTGAAACCCGTCTAATTCTTACAGAATTGCATACTATATACTTTCTAAACTGATTTCGCTCAACCACTTTTCTACATGGCATATAGAATTATTTTATTTTCGATGGTCCGATTAATTAGAATCCAATCAATCAGAATTCAGAATCACGCTCCTTTACTTACCCTCAGTTAATTCTCTGTTAAGCCATAAATTTTCGTTCATAGAATTTATTTCAACCAAGTAAGCGCCATGATGATTGCAAACACTCTACAATAGAATGAAATTCTGTTAATAATAAGAAACAAAGATATCATTGACTTACTTTTTGCCAATTTAATTAAAAAAGATAATCTATGTATGCTTTTCAATTCTTTAATGAAATATTCCCATGAACAAATACATACGATCCGTATGACTTGAAGGGAAATATGTTTTCTTTTTCTTTATTCTTTCTACAATCATGACATAATCAATCAATATTCGTTTCACAATTAAAAAGTAAGATGAAAATAAAATAAAATAAATAAATGTGTCCATATTTTTGTATTGTTAAAATTACTGTAAAACCTTATTTGTTTGCAGGGCCATTTTCTTAAGTAAGAAAATGAAGTATTAGTTGATGGGGATTTGAATTCGTGGAGAGAGCTGAGTTCCAAACAGGCTTCAAATTGAGCATATTTTAAAAGTAACATTAAGCGTGGTAACAGTGTTTTTGTCGTTACTCATTGCGACTTAAAAAAACTGTTATACGAATTAAACTAAAATCATTAACCAATCAAATTGATTAGATTTTTAGATATAAATTAAAAAAATTATTATTTGAATACATGTATATATAGTTATATGTTTGAAAATTTATAAATGGCAAAGACCCTCTGGCATAGGGCATTAATTAAGGTATCTAGGCATACATGTATCTCGTAATCAACAGAAAATTAAATCCCAACAAAAATAAGTGATTTAACAATATCAAAAGTACTGTTACACAGTAGTAACATGGCATTAATCCTCTCAAAATCTTCAAATACTTTTCAATTATTTGCGGAATGAAGCTTACTTTAACCTATGCTATACTGTATAACATAACTTGGGGTAGTTTACGCTTTATAAATCATAAAACATAGGTTTTAAATAAGATCCAATCGTGTGTAAACAGTTTTTCCTCCAAACAGGCTTCAAATTGAGCATATTTTAAAAGTAACATCAATCGTGGTAACAGTTTTGACGTAATTGTGACGTAAAAAACTAATGTTATACGATATAAACCAAAATCATTAACCAATCAAATTCATTAGATTTTTAAATATTTTTTAATCAGATCTTTACCTCAGCTTCAATCCACGTACTGTTTGTCAGGTTGTGATAGTAACAATGATCCTCAAACCGGAACCAGCCCGCACTGCATTCTGAAATTAGGTTTTTTTCAGAAACAACATAACTTTACTTATTGCACCGCTTATTTGCTAATTTTCAAGATGAAAAAGAAAAAAAAATAGAAATCTTTTTACCATTTTCACTGACGAAATAATCCCATCCATGATTTCCTGCAGTATCTTCAATAATGTCCTCAGGACTTAAAGGACAACGATACAGTTTACATAACTGAGTTCGAGAATTGTACAATAGAGCGGAACATTTGGAATATTGAGCACACTCCGAAGTACAATAATGTACGCTTCTTCCTTGCACGGTTGAAATTAGCATGTAATATTTTTCGGGAAGTTGAATAGAAAAGGGATAGGGTCTGAAATATGTCATTTGCTGGCACTGTGAAAAGGTACTGACATTTACGAAAATGGCAAAATAAATTATGGTACACACGAAAAAAAGTCCATGACACAACATACTCAGAGACAGATGCAGGTCACCTTTAACTTTTAATTTTGGAACGGTGGTATAATGGGTTAATTATATCATGTACAATCATGTATGAATGGACATTACCAGATGAATATTCTAATGATATTTCTATTAATTATTCAAGATTTCTGAATGCTTTTCATTTCGATATTGCAACATTCATTGGTAATTAATTAGATCCATACAAGTAGGTCACCATGCATGCACTCCTGGACATGGACTAATTGAAGTCAATGTTGTTCGATACTATGTATCATATTGTTCGACTTCTCATCCTTAATTATATTGTAATTTTTATCCTACACTTATTGATTTCAAACATGCTCGTCCATCGTAAGTTTTATTTATAAGAACATATTTGTGTACAGAATTCTATATAATCATTTAAAAACTCTGCCATACGTTTTAAATTAATAATTTTTTAAATTTGATTATTAAACATAGGTAATCAGAGATTACAGAGCTCACCTCATTGAATGTTGTCTTTAAGTAAGGCAAAGTCACACAATTACCCAACAAAAAGTGTACAATCATCTAAAAATGCAAATTCTATGCAATTCTGATCTTATACTTTGGAAAAGACCTATATAAAAACTTCAAACTAGTTCTTCTTCATAAAAACGTGATCAAAATCCAGCATCTGAAGCAAGTTTAAAAGTTTTCATCCCTTGATGCATCATTTGGGCAAGTTTGGTTTATTTAAGCCTTATAGTTTCTTGGTGATAGACCTGCACCCATAACTTTTACCTGGTCCATTATCTCGAAAATGATTCTCGAATTCAGCATCCAGAGCAAGTCCATTTGTATGCATCCTAAGATGTATCATCCCTGCATGTTTGCACAACATAGGGCTAAAAGTTACTAAGAAATGAAACCTGCATAAAAATTTAACCTCTTCACTCATCCAGAAAAAAATGTAGGTCAGATTCAGCATCTGAAGCAAGCCTGGCAGAATGCAACCTTAGATGTATCATCCATGCAAACTTGCATGGTCATTAAAGAGCTCATAGTTACTTGGAAATGAAACCTGCACCAAAAAATTAACCTGTTCACTCAACCGGAAAATGTAGGTCAGATTTAGCATCCAAAGCAAGTCTGGTAGTATTCATCTTAAGATGTACCATCCATGCAAGTTTGGTCATTATAGGGCTCATAGTATCCTGGAAATGATCACTGCACTAAAAACTTTAATCTGTTCATCAACCGGAAAATGTAGGTCAGATTCAGCAACCCAAGCAAGCTTAATAGTATGCATTCTTAAATGTATCTGATCATCCCTGCAAGATGGTCACTATAGTGCTCATTGTTACTTGGAAATGAGACCTGCACCGAAAACGTAAACCTGTTCACTCATGCGGAAAATGTTGGTCAGATACAGCATCCGAAGCAAGCCTGGTAGTGTGCATCTTTAGATGTACCATCCATGCAAGTTTGGTCAACAAAGGGCTTATAGTTACTTGGAAATGAGACCTGTACCAAAACATTAACCTGTTCACTCAACCGGAAAATGTAGGTCAGATTCAGCATCCGAAGCAAGCCTGGTAATGTGCATCCTTAGATGTAGATTCATGCAGGTTTGGTCAACATAGGGCTTATAGTTACTTGGAAATGAGACCTACACCAAAAACTGCACCAAAAATGTTAACCTGCTCCAAAAACATTAACCTGGTCATTCCTTTGCTGAAATTGCAGCATCTGAAACTTTGACTGGTACAATGAAACACATTAGAAGCATCTTCCATGCATGCCTAATCAATATAGGACATAGAAGTACTTCAAAAGAAAACTGCTCCAAAAAACTTAACCTTAACCTGGGATGCCGACGCCGACGCCGAGGGTATTACATAAACTCCCCCAACTTCGTTGAGGTGAGCTAAAAATGAATTGTGGGTAAGTAAATCTCATTATTCATGTGCTTTCCAATTGCCTGTGATTGAACATGTCTTAGTTGACGAGGTTAAAGGTCTTCCAGGACCACTTGGTGAGGGTGTAAAACACAGAGAATTTAGATAGAAATCATATTCAACCATAAACATTACCGGTATAGTTGTATTTTAACTTCCTTGTGTGGAATGAACTGGTAATAAGAATGAATTCATCTCATTTTTTACAAAAATTATAATGTTTTGTTCCTCTAAAAAAGAGAAATTCGGAAGATCATGCGATACTTTAAGCGTATTGCATTTCGCTGTGTACTCTTTTTAGCGCTTTAGGCAGAAAGCAAGTTCCGCTAATTCAAGTACAACGCTAAATGTCTTGTACATAATCAAATAAAGAAGAATTTTAAGAGATACGCTAAATCAAATTTCCGCTAACTAAGGGGTGTTAAGAAAGTTCGTTCCAGGATGAAATATTTTCGAAAATTTCAAAGTAGTGCTTAGGTAAAATATGAATTTTCAAGTCTGACAAAATCACAAGAGTGTGCTTTAGATTTATAGCAAATCATTTCGAGCTGGAAATTATAGGATTTTTCTTCCATATGAAAATATGTATAACATCTTTAAAGCATTCGAATGATGGAAATGCTGGTAATTTTGAGTGTAAATAAAGAATAATTTACTGGTGTTTCTTAATAGCTTATCTTGCCTCAGAAAAGCTGATGAGCGTAGGTATAAGAACGATAGATCCCTTTTCAATAGAATAGGTTCGTCATTTTGGAGGTTTTCACGGATTTGACAATTTTTGCATAATATTTAAAAGGATGTTTTAACCTTTGTGCTTAATATTTGTCACAAATTTGCGTCATCCCTAATTTTTCTACAGACTTCATCTGTTTTAATACCTGCCCTACCCTTACTGGTTCAACAAAAGACAGTTAAAACCTTAAACAGTAGCAAGAATGGACACTGTAAACATGAAATATCACAAATTATAAAAAAAACTTCTCATCGTATTTCTTTTTGAAAATAAAACAAAATTGTGGAACGAACTTTCTTAACACCCTTTAGTTCATAATTCAATATCCGCAGTATACAGTATATTAATGATGAAAAAACCCAGGGATCATTGTTTTGATTCATTGCAGCCACATAATGGACATTTTATTCTATAAAATCAGTAAAGAATAATAATATTGTTTGTATTATTAGTTTTATTATTCTTTTTGAGAGCCTCTCTCCATGAAAGTCATTATTATTTAAGTCTTTTCACTATTCCATAGTCGCCCGAGTGGCGCTGTGGTTAGAGCGTCTGCTCTAGTGTGGCGAAGTAACCCCCCGTTCACACAGAGCTGCGACTTTATCATCCCGATCAAGCCACGATCTTAAAAAGTTTTGGATCGGAGCCGATCGGTGTCTAAATCGAGCAATTTGGCAATGCACGGTCTTCTTTACGACCGCACTACGATGCCTGTACGTCAAACACGCTGCTAACACGCTTCTACTACGATGTTACGCAGACTGTTGCTGACCAGCGGCCGTGTTTACAGCGTTTACGCTATGCTGCCGCTATGACTTACAAGATCATACTACGACGCTTCGCGCAGACCTAGATTACTGTACGGCGATATCGTTACGGTGGTGCCGATCATATTACGATTGTATTGCGCTTCTAGTGCGATTTTGGCGATCATGTTTATATATCTTGCAACCGCAGATTTTTCTGGTAGGATTTTGACGATGCTGCATATTTGATTTTTAACGGCCTTTGCCACATGGTTTACGTGGCATTTTCAATCGTAACTGTAACAAGATGTGAAGATTCAACTGCAAATGATCGTCAAGTTTAGTGTCACCCTTTAAAGTATTAGTTGACTGATGATGATGATAGGTCAAATATCAGGCCATAAAAACAAACTGCTGCCTGATAGGTCGTGGTATGATCGGCGTATGGTCATTGTACATGTAGGTCTTCGTAGGATCGACAGGAACGTAGAGAGTTCGTAGTTGGAACGTAATTAGAACTAGTGGAAGCTAGTAGCAGCTTACTTTACAAATTCCTACGCTTTTACTACGATCACGAAGATCTCTTCACGATGCTTGTACGATTGTGGCGCTTTTATTACGCTCTTTTTACGATTTTACCCCTATTCTTGTTGGTCACGATCCCGGTACGCTTGTTTTGAGCATGTTCAAAATAAGCCTGGCGAGAGCGTAGAGATCGCCGATCATGAAGACCCTACCGCGATCATACTGCGCTTATGAAGATTCCACTACGTTTTTCCTGCAATCGGCCACGTATTTGGCCACGCTTTAATGGTAGTAGAAACGGCGTCTATGTGTGAACGGGGAGTAAGGAATCAATACTTACGTCGAGGGCTCGAATCCCACTGTGGTACGTGGAGACCGGTTCTTTAAATGAATTAATGATTTCACAGTATTCATATTTTACAATTATTTTGCGTATAGTATGGATTGCTAAGGCATTTAAATAAACTGTGACGTCAAAATACTATGAAAAGCGTGAAAAACAGGATTTCTTTTTTTATTATCATGTCTACAATGATTGCTTTCATAACTTGGCACAATAAATAAATAATGATAACAAATAAATAATATATTGGCACTCTGTACACTTGATTTCGTCTGAAAAACAACTAAACATGAATTTATAATCATAATTTATAACAAATTTGATTCATGTTTAAAAAAAAACCTTCACCATCCAATTCAAATAAGCTAGTAATAGCATTAAGCTAACAACTTTTCGATGATGCCATAGAAGCATGATTACATTATACAAAAATTTGTGCAAACGTGATCCAATATATATTTGACAGAAAAAAGTATATCATAATAAAAATGGGTTATAATTAAATCCGGATTCCCTCTATAAAGTTCAAATGAGTGTGTATAGGGCTACATAGTTCCTTTTTATAGAAAATTATTACTAAAGGTATACAATGCATAGACTTAGAACTACTATATTTTTCTTTTCTTTTTTTACGTTGCTAAAGAATCTTTTTGAGAGAAAAAGATCTCAGAACAGTGATTAGGCAAATAGTTCTCCCCGTGTGAATCCTGTACACCAAAGGCACAAAACTTTGTGAGAAAATTATATATTATTCAACAAATAACATGTTTTCTTTAATTTCTGTAATCATCATATAAGCTCTCACTATGCATATATTTCTCAAGAAGGTTTCATTTAACGAGAAATTCAAAACATAAATAAACAGCAACAGTTTTCAACATAACATGAAAACGTATCAAAATTATGGCAAGTTTGCTTATTATTAATAATAATTAATAATACTGTAAATGAACACAATCATATACATAGTAGATGCATATCTTTCATGAATTGATTATTGCATATACAAATCACCGGTTTATCGGATTTCATAATAATTCCTCCGGAAATGGGATCGTTCTGAGTTTAGCATTTACAAATTCAGCTGACGTCACCAAAGGATGTGACGTAAGTGTCTAAGGCACCAGTAGCTTGCATAGCGAAGGCGGTGACAATGGCACCGGCGAACATAAAAGGCACAGCGATAAACGATAACCAGGATAGCAGTCCCATACCCGACAAACCGTGCCCACTGTAATAAGAAAATATCATATGTCACAAACAACAAGGTAAAAGTGTGTTCCAGTGGCAGATCCGGGAATATTGAAAAGAAGGGGAGGTGGCTAGTTTTGGGGTCTAGGTAGGGACCCACCACAGGATGAAAAGCCAGGTTTCCCAAATTTGGAAACCCGATGGAAACATATGGGAATCGTGACATCAGTAGTTTCCATATAGTTTCCATTTTATGGAAACCACATAGTGGTTTCCACATAGATTCCCGACATGGAAACAATCAACCTGTGGTTTCCCGTAAGTTTCCCAAGATAGGAAACCATGGAAACATGCCCCGGTGGTTTCCATGTAGATTCCCGATATGGAAACAACCAACCTGTGGTTTCCCGTAAGTTTCCCAAGATAGGAAACCATGTAAACATGCCTCAGTGGTTTCCATACA
>PRKT01000272.1:239856-256035 GCA_003671525.1 Saccostrea glomerata | reverse complement strand
CATTTAAGAAGTTCAATGAAAGAACAAACTATTTAGAATTTTTATTTCAATTTTCATTACTGATTTAAAATAAAACTATCCTCTTTAGAAATTAAATAATTTTCTATAGGTATTGAATAGATCTTAATTCTCGTCGTGTATAATTATATTAAATCAGAATGACGTTAATAGATCAATGTGAAATCAAAACTGTATTTAATATTGGTGAAGGGTTTTTGTGTGAAATTTGTAATCTAACGTACTACAAAGACATTTATTAGATAAATGTTTATAATATAATTCATCACATAAAACGTTTTATTTTTTCTTTCCTTTTTTTTGTTTAAGTATGTACGCAGATCCCCGTGTAGTAAACGCCTGCACTTTTCGCATGAAATTACAATGTAGGGTCCTAAATGCACATACATTATATTTAACAAACTTTAAGATTTTCAGCCATTTCTTTTTTCTCCAAAGGCCATTGCTCTAGATAAAGAAAAGTCTATAATAATATTTTGCATGATTTTGTTTTCCTTAAAAACAATGGTTTTTAAAATAGTACATGCTAAGGCAATCTATTAAAAGAATTAATTGTATAATTAATTCATTGTACAATTGTCACGATTGTATTTTTGTGCAATTTTTGTTGATTTCATTCTATAAAGGTATGAAGTTTGTCAATACTTCAACAAACATTTCTTTATCTATGTTGTACACTACTTTATATTTATTCGCCGACATGCTACTCTTTTTAAAAAAAAACTTGCGTGACTAATAGACTCGATCTTCAGGCCTGTAGGAAAGTAATTTCCGTTAGAGTAATAAACTAACCGGGATTTTATTTTTACTAACATACCTTACCAGATTTCTTAACGAAAAAAAAAAACATTAAAGAAATACAGGGCGGGACCAGCTAAAGCTGCATGCATAAGTACAGTCCTGCACATCAACGAGTATACAGTGTAGATGACTTTCGACATAATCTTTCCCATGACTTCACTTATACCAATCACGACTAAAATACTGAATTAAAATACTGTTATATTTTCCTTCCTTTGATAAGATGTTCGTTTTGTTCCACCTAGAGATATAACTCTCCTAAGAAAAAGGTTTTCAACATTCTGATTCATTTAACAATTTTACGTGTTAAAATGATGTGGGAAATTTTTTTTAGCTAAAGGCCAAGGAGTTTAAAGTACAATGTACATGTAGCAATTAGAGAAAAGTCTAGCAGGTCCACCAGTAATATTGATAGCAGGCTCAAAATCTAATTAAACCCCGAAAAGGAGGGAGTTCAATTAGTAATTTAATCCCCCCCCCCCAAAAAAAAACACAACAATTTATTACAGTGTAGCAATGAATAATTAATCACCGAACTTTCAATCATCACTATTGAAAAAAAAAAAAAAACTGTTCTTGATAATCATATTATAATTGTAGCTCATTTTCATGCCTAAATTTTAGGATTCCTGTGGAAAGTTCACAATAAAAAAATGTGCTTTTAAAAGTTTAACATCTTTTGGTGTGACATTATAAATTCATAATCATACATGTAACAGTTAAAAAAAGCGGGGAGAGGGGGGGGGGGTACTTTCAGCAAGGACGGCCACTACCAACAACCAAGCCCCGAAACCCATTTCCCGAAGGCAAATAAGTTGAGGTGTCAAGCAAGAAACAATTTTTTTCTGCTCTTGCCTCATGTATTTAACCGCTTTTTTTCTAAATATACTAGGCCTACACATCATATCGGCAAAAAAATTTAGGAGCCCCTCTTTTTATTCCATGAAAAGGGGAAAACTTAATTAAATTCTGATATAAGATCTCATAATCACACTTAATCATAGTGAATGTAAACAGTTTATATTTCCCATCCTGCATCGCTCTGTAGGCGCTTTATTTCATTGGTTAATTTCCCGAGGCGCCATTTTTGGAGGATCGAGAAGGACGAAGAAGAAGGTGTAAGCAGCTGGTAAATGTGAAAATTTAAGATGGTTTCACCACCCAGTGTCTTAAAGACTGTGATAAATGCAATGGCCAACGATGAAGGATTAGTGTACGTATATTTTTGTTAACTTTTTACGGTAAATAGGGGGGGAAAAAAAACTGTTGTAATATTTGGCAACAACAAATCTTCACTATCGGAGGCAACTTTTCTTCTGACGCCATTTTGAAAAGTTGGATACCTAAGTTTTAAATTGTTAAGTGTGTATATTGCAGAGAGAAAGAGAGAGAGAGAAAAAAATTTGAGACAGTGATATAGCATAACTTCGATTATGGAGGCCCCACAGGCACCGTGCATGTGCATGCTGTTTATTGTAAAACGGCAACGTTTCGCCTTTAATCATGTTTATTAAAATGTATGCTCCATATGTATGTTCTCTCTCTATATGTAAATGAATACTTTTCGGAATTATAAAAAAAAATATTTTTAACCCCGCTCAAATTATCCGGATGATAATAGTTACACCGAGCATGGTTTCGTAGTTAAATTCAGACTGTAGAACATCCGGTTTGAATTTCTGACTTTTCGGATAGCCAACTCTTGTTTTTTGGAACTTACGACTTATGGCAAGGTATAAATTAAATATTTTTGGTTCAAAACTTTGATAAAAGCATCGATAATCATATTTTTACAAAAAGTGTCTTCAATCTCAGCTTATCCGATTATTCATGAAGGATATCCTCATCAGAACAGTTGGAATAGATTGTAGCGAATAGCATAACCCTTAATCATATGCATGACGATGATATGGAGGAAAATATATATAAAAAAGTGAATGTAGATGAAAGCCTGTCCACTTTTCTGAAGAGATTAGGTTTGTTTTATTGTTTATTGAAATAGTTTACTGCTCAAAAGATTTTTTTTGTAATGTCTAACCAGCTGTTGAGATGAAGATGTAAAAAAAGAAAAGCCTAATAGTGAATTAATATTGATAGTATGTCAAGAAATGCAAATGAATCATCAGCTTGAATTATCAGTTTTTTCACAGTTATTGACCTGAGTAGGTCAATGTATAGCGAATAATACATACTCTTTTCCATATCACATCCTAGCCCGAGACACCAATATCAGCCAGAGGGACAGAGGCCGTAGGGCTGATATTGGTCGAAGGTCTGATACAGGATGTGATGTGGAAAAGGGTTTGTTATACCTTTAAAGAATTGTTCCTATACAAATCTAAACGAAAAAAAGTCTAACATTTTTAATGTTTTGCTGAGCGGGCATAAAAAAATCGATGTTGGACCGCTGAGTGAGATGTTGGACCGCTCAGAGAGATGTTGGACCGCTTACGTCACAGAATGGGCGGAGCTTAATCTCATTTTCATCCGTTGGTGTAAAACAGTGACAGGCCTGATGTTACATTACGGAATATAGTACAAAATACATGTATGTCAAAAAATATAAAATAAAATGAAAGGTATAACAAAACATTTATTGACAGAGTTCTCGGGCAAAATGCGTTTTGTCGGACCCTCGAACCAAACTGTCTGCCTTCGGCCTAACGGCCTCAGGCAGACAGTTTGGTTCTTGGGTCCGACAAAACGCATGTTGCCCGAGAACTCAGTAAATAAATGTATAATGTTTCATTATGTTTATTACAAACTTGGTAATATAATACAGAACACTTCAAGTTGAGAAGATCAAGAAAAGAAGTAAATAATCATGCACAATAAAACTTCTTACATACATGTACACGGTATTGTCTTACTGAAGAGATTTAGCTGTCAATAGGTCAAAATTGCAAATAATAACATGCTTCTTATATCTGTATATACAGGTAACTCTTGATGGCTTGAACTTCAATTTCTCTGAAGTTCTTGATTGCTTGAAGTGAGTCTCCGGTCCCAATTTTTTCACTATATAACTAAGCAGATTTGCTCTTGATTTCTTGAACTCCTGATCTTTCGAAACCCTTGATCCCTCGAAGTCAAAATGCAGTCCGCTGTGCTGTGAATTTTACCCTTGATACCTCGAAGTGGCTGTGTGTATACCAAGTTATAATGTTCAAACTTTTGTCATAACTGTATATCTGTGTGTCTGTCTGAGTGTCTGTTGTCAACTTTAACCTTCACCATAACTTTAGAACTATACGAGATAGTGGCTTCATATTTAGTATGCATACTCCACTAATGAAGTGCTTTCAAATGGCAACAAGGACAATGATTATGTGATCTTGACTATGACCTGTATGCTAAAAAAAATTGCATTTTCAAACTTTGTTGCTGTGTTTTACAAGCGCATCTTGTTTTTAGCTCTACTGGTCAGAGACCAGAAGAGCTTATGCGATAGTAATGCGTTTGGCGTCCGTCTGTCTGCAAACACTACTCCTCCTTAAATTTTAGTCTGATTTCAATATAACTTGGCACACAAGTAGACTATACTAAGATACATAATACTGTGCATCAGTTTTTGATAAGTACAAACCAATAGAGCTACAGTCTCGACAGAGACTTCTGGTTATTTTTTCTTCCATCCCAGTTGTTGCTAATGCTATTACATAATTAGTTTAAATTAGAATGCAATAGTACCTGGACATAATTTATCATTTCAGAGAGAAGAAAAGTCTGTGACGTTAAAAGAAAACCAGTGAGATAAAATCATAGAAAATGTATGATGATTCAGGATGTGGTCATTTGGTAAGTGGCAATTCATTCATGATTAGTATGTATATGACAATTGCCTGAAAAAAAAAAAAAGATTCTAAATTTTATTTAAATACTGAACTGTGGTATATCAGCTGTGAGCTACAAGAAGTTTTATGTAAAAGCTAGGGCTGAAACAATTTGCCCCCTCCATGTTATGTGTGTATTGCTATGATTGACATACAATCAGTTCTCTAATACATACACTTCAATAAAACTTTGTCATCTTGAACCTGAATTGAACAGGAAAAAACTCTTGAGATCTTTCCAAAAATTTGAATGAAAAAAAGGAAATGCTTATTAACTGATTTCTTGCTGGTCAGTATTTTGATTACTTAAAGGAAGCTCTAAAAACTGCACACTAAAGAGTTCTACTTTAAGGGGCAATATCCCTCTGCTCCAAATTTCACGACTTTTTTATTTTAAAATCCAGACATTGATTTTCAGCAACAACTATAGCATTAAATTCAAACGGAAAATAGTTTGAAGTACGAAGCGTTGCTTACTTTTTCAGAAATGAATAATATGTCAAATCATGATGTGAAGAAAATTTGATATGGTAAATAGAAAGATTAATTATTTTTTATCTCACAATTAAATTAGAAATATGAGATATATATAAAAACAATATTTACTCTCATACCTATCTAATTCCCATTAGAAAACATACTGAAGCGCTGCTTTTTAAATCACAATTACAAATTGTTTTCTGTGCAAGTAAAATAACACGCATCCATAAACAAGAGTTATCGTTCCATTATCGCCCTTGAAATTATTTTTAAATGAAACAAAATATTATTTAATTGTTTATAAACAATACTGCATCTGAAATTTCTGTACAATTAAAAGAATTATACTTTAAGAGATAGAGATTTCTCAATTTACACTGTTTAAAGGAACTGAGTATAAATGTTTTAAGTAAATCATTATAAATCATTAATGTACATACTAGCAATAGAAACTATAAATGAACATTTGTACCATAGCATAAGTTTGATTGAGTTGACCATAAAATGGTTCCCGTGAATGAAAGTTGTAAACTCTGACATGACAATTCACTGAATTTCATGACAAAATGTCTGAAGAAAGTTACTCTCTTGTCAGAAGAGTTATCTCTCTTATCAGAGGGGTATTCCACCTTAATATCAGGTAGTTTTATGAAGTTAGAGTGATCTGCCCATAGATTAAGATTATGAAAAATTTTATTTTACAGTCAGTTAGATTATTTTTAATAGATTAAATTATTTTTAGCATTATTTAAAACAAAAAAAAATAGGAAATTAATTATTTTCATTAATTTTTCCAATGTAAGTAAACAGCAATGATTTCTGCTTACAGATAGTCCATTGTCTTTGAAAATTTCTTTGGGAAATGAGGCACATACCATATGTTCTAAATGCATAAAAAAGGCTCATTATGCACATATTTATATGAAATATGATAGATTTTTTTCTCTCCAATGAATAATTTCTGCAAGTCACTAAGTTTTTAGAGTTTCCTTTATTTTATAGATATTCAATGAAATTATTTGAAGTATTAGATTTTGGTAAATTTTATGATACTTAAAGGTTATATGGATGAAAAAACAGCATGCATGTATGACAATCAGGGCTTAAATTTTTAATGTCTCTTAATTTTTCAGTGACATTAAAACAGGAATTGTCATCACCAATAGACGAATTTCACATCCCTAAGAGTTTTCTCCAATTGTCGGCGTATCGCTCATTTTTCCCACTTTGTCCTTTGTAAGTTACTTGTTAATTTATTTTCAATCTTCAAAAATATTGGACAATTACGATCTGTATCTGTATTGCCAGAGTATGGGAGCAACATGAAAATCATAATGAATATGTTCACACAGATTTTATTTCTAAGATATTGTCCCTCAATGTTGATACGGTTAAAGAGGGAAAACAGCGTCTTAAGCCGGTTGACCCCAGATCGACCCTGCGAAGGGGAATAACTTTTGTAAATGTGAAAGTCCTTTATGGTATATCATATAGATCTAAAACTGACTGAATTTTGATCAGCCAATTCATGAACATGATGAATGGATGTAAATAATGTTGGTCAATATATGTAAAAAAAAAAATTAAATTACTTGTTTATATATACATTTGTGGTATCTCTCCCATTGAAGTTTATAAACTTGTTATTTATTTCTTAAATAAACTGAGCGTACATGCAATACCGGTATAAAATTACTCATAAGATACATGTATACTTAAACGATGATAAAATCATATGTGTCCAATGCAGCATATGATAAATCATTAACATACAAGTACATGTGTATATATACTGTAATACTTATATATTGCATTATTTTTAGGTCCTGTTCTGTGGATGCCCTAAGACAGTGTCTACCCATCATTCCATCTGATATCACTTGTTCTGTGCATATTTCTCTCTCAAACTTAAACTACAGAGAGCCTGTGGATAGAGGATGAAGAGTGACCTTGGACTAATTTTCTAGGTCAAAGGTCAGTATCAAAATCTACTGTATATCTTTATTTAAAATCGTAGTCCAGAGTATATTTCTCCCCTGGTGTAATCTAGCTTTTGTGCAATGGGGTGGAGGGTCTGCAATGATCTTCAACCAATTTCTAGGTCGAATATCAAAATTTAAAAAAAAATCTCTCCCTAATATTTTTGTTATTATAAAGGGTATGTTTTCTCTCAAACTAATCAAACTTAAAGCAGGGTTCTTAGTATGAGATACATGTAGTAATATATTCTCAATGACATAATAAGGCTGAAAACATTATTTATATTATGTTATTTTTTTTCACTTATCATAAAGCATTAAATATTAAAGAGATACATTAAATGCTGAAATCATATGTATCATGGTCATGGAAAGTAATTATTGATATTGGTATATTAAAGGACATTGACTGATCTTTCAGATTTCTAAGTTATATTCAAGCATTATAATTCTGACATCATATAATAATTTTGTATGAATATTGCAGATCATAGGTGATGTGAAGAAAACCAGGAAACTGATGTTGAAAGAAGTACTTAATGACCCTTATGAATGGACTTAAATGTGAAAGACTGTTCCATTGTTTATCTAAGATATATGAATTTATTTAATATTTTGATATCATTGAAAAATTCAGTTACAGTTTTTGTACATCAAATGAATTATTAAACATATAAAATGGTAATGCTTTTTTCTTTTACATGTAATAAATTTTTTTGATAGATTTTTAAAAGAATACGCATTATTTCACATTGCTTCCTTTAGAAAAGTTAGGGAATCTTGAAGTTTCCCAGTAATTTCCACCAGGAATGGGACTCCAGATAATTCCACCAAGTTTCCGCCACACAGAAAGTGCTACACAAGTTCCATATAGTTTCCTGAGTCAAGGAAACTTCAGGAATCATAAGGTTTCACGAGCTTCCATGTAGTTTCCCATAAAAGAAAACCTTAAGATTCCATCAAGTTTCCATTCCACGGAAACCACTACGCTCATATTCCATATGGTTTCCTGAGTCGAGGAAACTTTAGGAATCGTGAGGTTTCCCGAGCTTCCATGTAGTTTCCCGTATAAGGAAACCTAAAGATTCCATCAAGTTTCCATTCCACGGAAACCACTACGCTCCGATTCCATATGGTTTCCTGAGTCAAGGAAACTTTAGGAATCGTGAGGTTTCCCGAGCTTCCATGTAGTTTCCCGTAAAAGGAAACCTAAAGATTCCACCAAGTTTCCATTCCACGGAAACCCCCTACGCTCCGATTCCATCAAGTTTCCTGATTCTGGAAACCAGTGGAATCTTCAGGTTTCCCATTACGGGAAACTACATGGATGTTCGGGAAACTTCAGGTTTACAGAGGTTTCCGTGGTTCGGGATACCTTATGGAATCGGAGCGTAGGGGGTTTCCGTGTCACGGAAACCTGGCGGAATAACCTAGCATCCGCTACGGAAACCACTGGGAAACATGATGTAAACTTGAGGTTTCCATGTGGTTTCCATAAAGTTTCCCATGATGGGAAACCACTTTTTTCACCCAGTGCACAACCACACCAAAAAATGGATTACATGTATATAAAATTCCATGTATATTTTGAACACAAAAGGGGAGCCCGGGCCCCCTGAACCCCCTTCCTTTACTCTGGTTTCCTTTAATATTCGTGAACATTTTTTTTGGACAAATACCTTAAAGTTACATTTTTTAAGTAAAATATAAAGTAAAAACAGTTATCAAATACATAGTCAATTGAAAGTACATGTATTCATATCATTTGGGAACAGAGCAAGTTATTAGACCTTTTTATGAACATCAGACATGGAATCAAGTGCTCTAGAGAAGAAAACATTTCAAGTGAAAACATAAAGAATGGGTGGACTTAACTGGCCAGAAAAAATGCTACAAATTTAAGTTCAATAAAATGTTAATTTTTTTCCATCATATAACCCCCCGATATCTTAACTCTGTATTTATGGTGCGGATGTGAATTAAAAAGTCTCTTTTTGAGGTAAACTAAATAAATATCGAAGGCATGGTGCCTGAAGATTGGTTGAATATCAATAGATAATCAGGGTCACGCATTTTTCATCGTCTGAATACATGGTCAGCGCATGTTTGTCGGCTGTTCTTACGAAAACTGTAGTTGTATATTGAACAAAATAATGTCATATTAAAAGGAGAAGAGCCGACAAACGTGCGCTGACACTTAATTTAACAAAAAACATGTTCCAAACAAACTTCTCGCTTCCATTGTTACGACTTCGATTGACCTGTTAAATATTACAATTCATCACGTGATGTCCACCTGCTAATGTACTCTTGGAAACAGTTACACTATATTCTTCAATCTGACCTAGATGTAAATCACTATGTTTGGTGCCATTTTCAGAATTTAGCACATTAAAATGTTGTTTTAATTTTGCGTGTCCTCAAATATAAAAAAAAAATCATAATGACATCGCTGTAATATTCCAAACACGTATTCGAATTTCTAGAGAGAGAGATGGAGAGAGAGAGAAATGTCAACAATGGCACCGATCGATAGCCCCGCCTTCTATTAATATTGATAGCACGACCTAAAAACCACTCCAGGTGCATGTCAAATTCCGGAAGACGATACTAATGTATTCTTGTTTCAATTTTGATTCATGGCAATAAGGCATTGCTTTTGTACATATGTTATAGCTAAAATAACCATGTATACGTCGCTCTTTCTAGTGGTTGTAATATATTTTGGATTCACTTTATTTTAAACGTGTTAGAGTTATCTCAAAAAGATCCAAAATAGGGCGTTAAGTCCACCCATTCTTTGTACTATGGAATTATCCTTGCGATAAATATTGCTTTCGTACTTCTTTTGGATAGTTGGAACATTTGGTTTTAATGTTCTACTAACAGGTAACAATAAATTCGACAAAGAATAATTATTATGATCAGTGACTTTTTATGAAACCACAACATAGTACCCGGTCTGAAACTAAAAAATAATTTTCCTCATTCCTATAAAAAGTCGTTGGTTCAAATATGAAAGAGATTTGTTGGGTCCTATATCGCATGAAATTTTTTTTTCCCCATAGACGTTAAAGAACTAATGTTTACCCATCTAAGATCACAGAATTTAAAGTTACCTAGATACGAGCGATATTTTATCCCCTTTATTTGATGCCAGTGTGTTTTGTAGAAACGCGTGTTTTTTTTATCCTGACCTTCCTTTGCATTAGGATAATAGGCTATCTTTTTATTCCTATTTCTCTAGATAGCAGATGACTGAGATGAGTGGAGCATTATGACCTTGCTTAGATCTCGTATCAGATAAATCTGAAGGTCATAGAACTTTCTTCAGTTGTGACTCAGCATATAACAAGTAGGTTATCAAAATAAACTTTAATGGATTGTTTTGATATTATATTTCATTCTTACCTGACATGGGTGAGTGATGTTGGCTTTTTTTTTTTACCAATATCATATTTAAGATTTTGATAAAAAATATTTCTATTTAAAAATTTAGAATTTTTTTTAATGTTTGAAAAATAAAGTGTCATTTCACCTTTACCTCTTGGCTTTATCAATGTCTAAATACGACTTTGCACCCTTCCTTGTATTTAGATGAGTGAATTTAAGGATAATGACAATGTTTAGTTTTAATTGATGTTTTTTTAATTATTAATTAATAAAAAGTTCCTTACCTTGTACAGCCTGATCCAAAGCGGGCACCCCAGATCATAACAATTCCTCCTAGTAATGCCATATGAACCGGAACACCTTTGGCAATACCGAAGGAATCCGAGGATGCAGCGGAAATAGCCCCACCAATTATGGCACCAGTGACATATATAACCTGCAAAGTACATGTTTATTACTGCAAATGAAACCTCTTGCTGAAGTTATTTGTTTCTGATAATGAATGAACAAAATTATTCTGATTTAGAATTTTTGTCTTAACAAAATTTGCATTTCATGAATAAGAATTACGAATTCTCTGTTTAAAACTCGTACACTTTGTGATTTTATTTAATAATTGTAAAAACTAGAGTGTGTCAGTAAAAGAAAAAGAATCAGTTTGTAGAACCCCTCTCAAAAAATTCTTTAACAGGAAAAATGTTTTTGCGTTATATTTTAGTATTTTCGTTTTCTATTTTCAATTTCTACTTCCATTTGGTTTTGATAATAGTCACTGTAAGCGTACCTGCCACCAATTAGACACACCCAGTCTTTTTCGACTGAAGTAAGGAAACATCTGCTGTGCACCTTTGGTATAGAATAACTGAGCAACAACTGTGACGTAACTGGAGGATCCACCAATCGTATCCTTCACCAAGAGGATCACGGGAATTTGAAGTAAACCGACCAATGCACCTGAAGTTAACAGAAATTAATATTTACATGTATTTATTAATTTTTTGTATTAGGGAAATTTTCAAAAAAAATCGATAATGTTGATCATAGCAGGCATTTTTTTTTATTCTGAAGGACTTATCGTTGATTTTCTTGCTTGTTAGAATTAAAAGACAACGGAATCAGTTTCAATATATATTACAGTTTATTTATTATTAAAAGTTGAGAAATCATACAAGGGGGAAAATTCTAATATGTTTACCTCCAAAATAAGGTGGCCAGGCTATGGTTGTAACCACATTAGACCTAAGTAAGGTATCTCGCTGTAAAAAAAATATCAGAGATAAGAATACGAAACATCATGAACCCACATAAAATATTAATGATTCAACAGAATCATTGTGAATTTGAAAGCCTATTTTGAAATATATTTTTTTAGTAAATTTCTAAACCTGCATTGGTTTTTATATTAGTACCTTTAGAATTACATTGTAATTCCAAGTTAAGTATATTTTTTTTCAAAAACTGTTCGGTCGACACTTGAAGTCCAGAAAACAGAATTTTTTTTTACAGTGTATTTAAATTTCATGACAACAGTAAATGCAACAAATCTTTTTATTCACTTCGGAACAAACATCATTTTTTAAATTAAATTTATTGAATAAATCTTCCAGAAAAAAAAAACACCAAAGTTCTTGATATTCGAAGAGTATGAGGATGCCATTCTGACTAAATTTCCATGTATATGAAACGAACTTGCAATTAATTGGACTTTTAGAACTTTAATGGTATAAACTTACCCCCAAAGTTTCCAAGTCTTTTTCATATGGCCAGAACCATTCTATTATAAATATAACAACAGCCAGTACTACTGCCATAGGAAGAGCGATTGCTGCGTATGGCACGTTTAATTTTTCATGGACTCTGTAAAAAGGGGGTAAAATGATTTTTAAGACGTTTGGCTTTAAAAGTAAACATACATACACACAGAAAACAAAAAAGATTTAAATGAATGTTTATGTTGATTTGAGTCTAAATATTTCAAGTAACAATACCTAAGTATTAAATTTCATCGGTTATGATTCGACTTTTCCGGGATTAAACACCAAATTAGTAACGGTGATGTTCAAAAAATAAAATGCATTGGAGCAGGTAAAGTTTCAGTTGGTAAATTTGGAGTTACATGTACAATATTGCAAACATCATATTTTTCGTAAAACAATAATGATAGTACACTTTGTGGAACAAATTTTCGTCATTTGCAAGTGGATAAAATTTTAATGAGTGAATTTGCTGTCCAACAAACAAATTAATGCCGCTAGATATAATCTAGTAACCAGCAAGCAATGGATTATCAATTAAGCGAGATCGAGTCTCATATACCTAAAAAAAAATAATTGTAAATTTGTTAGTTATTGAAATATTTTTAACTTACTGTTGATTCTTAATGCAATACTTCGGTTTCGTCAATGTAGAGAGCTGGGAACCAAGCAACCCGTAAGAAAGAGCACCAATCAAAGCACCAAGTAAAGTAAAAACTGAAAGTAAAGTTAAAACTGAAAGTAAAGTAAAAACTGCAAGTAAAGAAAAAAATGAAAGTAAAGTACAACTGAAAGCAGTAACATTTAAGTCTATCAATATCCGACATAATTTCAAATAGTAATAAATGATATATGCATGATGTACAGTAACAGGTTTCTTTTTATTAGTTTCATTTAGACCCTTTTTATATTTTTTTGTTTTATTTTTTTTTAATGGCTTACCAGAGTTGGGAACCCACGCTCCAACTTGTGGCAAGACCATGCCTGGACACTAAAAATAAAATTGAACATAAAATTATTATTTCTCATTAAAAATACATATGGAAAGTTGGGTTATGAATCAAGTTCATCATATTTTATTCTTATTAACTGGATAAACTAGAACCTATTGCTAATGTACTACACAAAAGGAACGTTTAATACAAGAATCCTGATGTACATGAAAAAATTATTTTGATTATAATTGATTTAAAGATATTTTATTTAAACCTTCTATAACTTGTTAAATTGCACCGTGAAATTACGTTACATAAAATATAAGTGTATTCAACGAACTCCAAAATTCCTGTAGAAGTTTGTTACGATTTCATAATTGCACTCATTATTTTATTTCATATTCAATCTTTATTAAATCTGCCAATAACTTATTTGAACAAATATCTGAAGATACATTCGCCTATCATACATATCCTTTGAACTTTTTTGACAATGTACGAGGGAAATAGATAAGTATTTTTGGAAGATAAGTAAGAACCCCCCGTGGCCAAGTAGGTAAAATAGCCTTGTCAGAGTCCGTAAAGAATTTGGCTGAAGATCGCGCTATCTTTAAAACTTCAGCGCCAAGATAATAAATGGCATTTAATATTCAAGACAATGGTTTCTGTGTTAGTAGAACTGTTCCAAATCATAAGTTTAAAATCAGAATGACATGTTTTTATTTAAAGAGATCCTTTATCTCAGCTTTAGGTGGTAAACCGAAAAATGTATTGTACTTTTTGCATGAGGACATGTAAAAAAATAAAGATCAATGATGCCGCTCTAAAGAAGTAGACGATTTTTAATATGCTCTGTAAGCGATGATTTAAGACAATTTCTTAATTAAAAAATACTGAAAACTTAATATATGTTTCATTAACTACATAAACAGTCATGCTTGCATGATAAGATAAAACTAAATAGTATGTATATTGAAGAGGATAATTCCTAATTGTCTGTAACTGAATTCAAAAATCAAACGGCAAAATTTAAGTGAATCAACATGAGTTTATTGTACGTAATAAATGTAAAATTTTAAAGTACTATTTTTTCAATATTTTCAGTAGCCTTCAACCTTATTTCGTTATAAGACATTTGTATTCTATTTAATAAGATACTGACATTCAATGATTAATAAGAAAACGGATTTTAAAAATTTTTCCAAAGATGCGTGTATATACGTAAATGCATACTTAATTAAAAAAACTGTGAGAAATTTTTTTTTTAATTTTCAAATATTTAACATTAATGAATGATTAATGAAGAAATTATGGGTCTTTGCATTTATATTGATCACGGAAATTTTCAAGCTCCAGAAACTAAATCCCCCCTTTTATATACGAAATACCGTTACACGTAACCGTGATTGAATATTGAAATTTCTTAACTGCAAGAATGAAATTTTAAAAATAAGCTTATTTCAACATTATATTACAACTAATTATTAAGAGTCTGAAAAAATAATTTATCAACTTACAGCACCACACAGTGACATTCCAATGCCCAACAGAAATGGCCCCACAGCACTGGACAGAAATCCCTTGTCTGTAAAGCAGGAGACGAAATCTTTTGATGCTTCCTCAAATTTCTGCTTTGTGGCTGGGATTATAGAAAGTATCGCCATGCATAGCTGGCCTGCAATAAAGAGTTTCATTTACTTAATTACCGCATTTTTTTTCTTTAATTATATTACCCGCTACTTTTATATTTTTTTTTATAATTTTACTTTCAAAAAATTCTTAATCCGGAAGCAAATCAATTCAATTTCAATTTTTTTATTGCAAAAGACATACGTCTCATAGCATTAATACAATATAAAAACAAAGGAAACATAAGCATTTTCTCCGAACATATTTATATAACTTTTTGGGGGGGTTATTTTGTACATAAGTGTCGGAACTGGGGGCATTCAAATAGCATTCAAATAGCACCCCCCTCCCCCAAATTTAAATTTGCTTCCAACACCTTTGCTGTACATGTTGGTATATCAAAGAATGGATTGTTGATGGTTTATATTTGATTTTCAAACGTCTTGTAAACTTTGATGATAAAATATTCGAAAAAAACGTGAATTCGCAGGCATAATGAATACATTTAAATGTTTGTGCAGCATTATAAAATTAATCGTCGACGTTTCACCAATTTCAAACTGGAGTTAATTTAGTAAATGTGCCCTTGAGAATTATAGGAGGTACATTTAAGGAATCACTGTCTAGTTTGTATAGTATGCAAGGGCATCAACAATAGTGGGAAACTCAGAGACAGATGCGCACGAGATTTGCATGCATACTAGGCCTCCTTAGCTCCTGACCTATCGACCTGCCTAATTTACATTCCGGCAAAATTATCAGGAAATCAACTCCGCTAACTTTCAAAGGGTTATCATAGAATATTTCCATTTCTAATTTTTCTCTCTATGATAACCCTTAGAAAGTAAGCGGGGTTGATTTCCTGATAATTCTGCCGGAATGTAAATTAGGCAGGTCGATATATCAGGAGCTAAGGAGGCCTAGTATGCATGCAAATCTCGTGCGCATCTGTCTCTGAGTCTGACGCTAAGGAGGCCAAATATGCATGAAAATTTCGTGCGGCTGCCGTTGTGTTTGACGTCAGTGGGCTAGGACTATTGAAATTGGGATGGAAATCCTCGTGAAATTTAAATCTATATGTCTGCATTTTTAAAGTTTTAATCTACAATTTTATTTCACAATGAAATGGAAATATAAGGAATCACTGTCTAGTTCGTATAGTATGCCAGGGACATCAACAATAGTGGGAAACATGGGATAATTTATGCATAACGGGCTTCGCCCGTTATGCAAATTATCCCATGTTTCCCATTATTGTTGATGCCCTGGCATACTATACGAACTAGACAGTGATTCCTTAAGAAAAAAATTTTAGAAATGGAAATATATATCTATAAAAACAAATGGTTTTTTTTTT
>PRKT01000272.1:212216-238878 GCA_003671525.1 Saccostrea glomerata | reverse complement strand
TTAGCCCCCCCCCCCACTTTCAATTTGCTTCCGACGCCTATGTGTTAACAATACTAACAGCATTGAACATGAATCCTATATTAATCATAAAAGATGAATTCTTACCCCTAGCCTTCTCGAGAGCTATCCCAAACACAATTCCACACATCCCCACCCCGGCAAGTTTCAGAAAAATTTTCCCGCAATTTTCACATCGGGGCTTCTCGGACGTTTCCTCTTGTTCACTACAAGTGTCATCGGTGAAGCAATCTTTGGTGGTTTCTACATCGATGTAGGATACCTGGTTATTCTTGGTTTGAATTAATGATGACGTCATTTCCTCTTCCGTGTCCTTGACGTTCCTGTTACGAGAACTACGATGTTTTACTCCGTTGTTTTCAGCCATTTTTTTTTTCAAAAATAAAATTATATATAATTTCCTTCCTTTGTCAAAATATACAGTTTACAGTTTTTCAATAAAACATCCTTGTCAAGGGAGTATCAAATTTGAATTGCTTCACACATTTTTTACATAACCATCCGCTTAGAATTTCACTTTCATCCATAAAAAATTTAGAGCTACCAAAATTCGCCAAGTCGGTGAGCAAACACAATAACGCAACTTTCAGTTCAGTATTTGAGCACATGTCATGATTGATATAAAGCGTACAATGTGTACAAACAATGTTATCAGAGCGGAAGTTTATCGGTCATAAATTTTTGACCTCGATATATATTTAAGGGCATTGTAAAACAATTGATTAACAGTTAAATCCCTCGAAGTCACGTTTACAAGTTATGACGCTGCAAAATCAGATTATTACCGCGTTAGGATTGAATGCACGACCTATTCAAATAATATTCGCATCATGTTCGAAACAATTTGTGTCATCTTCAAAAATTTAAAGGCTTGAAGCGAGAAAAAAATAATTGTCATTTTTGCATCGATGCGGCTAATTTATTGGCATTAAATCAAAGGCATCGGGCTGAAGACATTATCTATCTGTTAACGGATTGTCAAGTTACGATTATCGCACGATTAAAAATGGTGTAATTATTTTAAACAGATCTTAAAAGTTAATGTAGTTTAAAGAGATACCTCCACTTTATTATTATTTTTTTTTTCATTGTTATTTAATGGAATATTTTAACAAATACGCAAGTTCAGTACATATTCTCTGCATACATTTACTGTGCATATATGTATAATATAGGTATATTTAGTTAATTGATATAATTTTGGCCTTCCAAGAACAATATTTTTAATAATTAGTACATGTATCGCTAAGTTGTAAACCTAACCTCTAACTTTTTTTTTTTTATAAATAAATCAAATATTCAATTAAACTGTAATATTCCAATAATGAAAACTGGGAGTTTTTCCTGACTAAAACTTTGTTGAAACTTCGAGCTTGAATTGAGTTGAATTTTCAATTAAATATGTGCATTTTTTTTAAATTGGTTTCCAGTATTCTTTTGAAAAACAGAAATGAATATTGTCCAGTTATATTAATAATTCCGGGATTATAAATTTTTTTTACGTACCTATTCACTCAATATTTTTAATTGTTGTTTGAAACAAAAGTATACTTTTTCTTAGTATAAAATTACATTCTGCATCTACTAAATGATTATGTTAACTTCCATAAAAGGAATTGGAAAAACAGTCGTGATCATGGCGCACTGCTAGATAAAAAAAAAAAATAAAATATCAAATCAACATATAGAAGACGATTGGAATTTTTTTCGCGAGTTCATAAATATTGATTTCCTAATCAGCGTGGAGGTGGTCAATTTCCCCTGTGTAATTTTATTACCGACAAAACTGAAAAACATATTCTCAATCTTATGCCCCACCCTTCCCCTTCACCATATTTCATATTTTTCCTTAGTTACTTAATTTAATTTAAACAATATTTTATTATGATAAAACATAATTGGATTGGAAGCAGGCACTGCCTATAAGTCCTTTCCACAATACAAGGTCAAAATCATACATGTACAAGTAAACATTATTAATATAACAATGAAAATTATAAATATATACATGCATCCTTAGTTACTTATAGCCCCAATGACAAAATTTTAAGATGTCAAACAAAGACCAACTCCTCATCCAAATTTCAAGTTTTTAATAACTTGACAGTATCTTTTAGTATAATAGATGTAGCCTATGTCTATATCATAATAAATTTTATCTAAGCAGGGGACAGCATCTGCTGCCAATCTAAATAAATATTGTCGCTGACAATTTATTCGCGTCGCCAATAACATGCTGAAAAAATAAATATGATGGGAATATTCGATAGAATAAATATGTACTTTTAATGTAAGTAAATTTGAATTTTTCGTAAAATTTATTTTTAAGATGAGTTTTGTTTCTGAGATATTGTGTTTTTAATATATTTAGTACACAAAAAGGATTGGAAATAAGATTTTTTTCAACTTATTTAAAAAAAAATACATGCATAAGTTCCTCTCCTTAAACATTAATAAATTCTATTATCATATTAATTGATTGCCCATTTGGAAATTTTCATCTTCAATTGTCCTTGTAATGTATGATCAATACTGAAATCATTCTTTATCTACAATATATTTTGAAAAAAAGACACCATAAAGCAACAATTATTAAAATCAAAAATCCTTTTTTAAATAACTGATTGATCCCTTTTTTTTAATTAAACAGATGTTTAGAGATAGAGAAAAAAAAGAGAGAAATTCCTCAGTATATTATCAATATGTGTGATAAGTATACAAATTAAAGTTTTATTGAAGGACATCATTTATAATTTTTTTGTGATAAATGTATAAATGCAGCTAAATACAAAACTATCTGCTAAAAATCTTCGCTGGAAGAGTCTGCTAAAAATTACGATCTACCGCGGCAGTACATTTGTGTGTTTTAAGATAAGACACTTGTTTTTATAAACTGCTCGTATCTATTTAAACAGGGTGTAGACGAAATTGCACTTTATTTGTTCAGCAAGAAATTATCAAACTTTTAATCAATAGAGCCTTATAATTTGATATGCAGTAATTAAACACAGTGCATGTAGAGGCGCTTAACAACCCGTGTGTCCTATGGACCACAGCGGCATATTTTAAATAAAAAAAAAAATCAATCAATTCACTAATTGAAATAAAAATATTTATTTTCAACTATGCAGTATTTTAGCTTGCCATATCATCTGATTATCTCAGCTATATGTAACGGGGGACAATATGTTATGGAAAAAACAGACAGAACCGCTTGCATGTTGATAGAAATACTAAGTTATTTTCACAACATTTAACTATGTGCAGATGCGTTTCATTCACATTTTTTTCCCCCACTGACATAAGTTTTCCAAAGCCGTAATTAATAACAAACTTACAGTCGATCATAAGTGCTATTTTTGTGCACATTTTTTTTCTCTTTTCATAAACATGATAAAGGAAAGCATTAATTCTTAAATAAACGAAAGAAAAACATTCTTTTTACAACACCATAATAAATACTGCTGGTACCAGCTTAAAGTTTTCTTTAACTTGCTAAACTTTGAACATGATCATGTAAAAAGTCAGGAGCCCTTACCCGTAAATTGTTCAATCCAGAGGTAGGTCTACCCCCATACACGATAGATGTCCAAAGTGATTGAAAGTTTTACTTATCTACGACATAACAGAATGCGAACGTGACCCAAATTCATCTAAATCACGGCACACACACACATTCACTATAATCCCAAACTCAATCCGCGCAAACTCCGCTAACTGAACAGTTCTCGTTCTAGAGTCAATGACCAATTATATATAATTACTTATTCGGTCAGTTGATTCGAATAATTTTTTTTCTTTCCGAACACATTTGAGGAAGGTTAATAAACATAAATCCCTTCGCATGAAATATTCATAATTTTAGTCTAAGTCCGATATTCCGTGAATTTCATTTTAAGCTGTCGATATAATGTTAATCGGCTTATCAGCCAGAAATATGCAGTGTGAATGAAAAACATACATGTATATACAGAGTACGTGAATTCAAAGGGCACTTGTTCTAATCCGGGTTCTTTAAACCCCTCTTTACTGATTAACTTTATCACCGTGAAGGACTCTAAATCTTAATCCAATTAGAATAACTAATATAATTTAAATTTAATTTGATCGTCTTTTTAAAGCCTCTCAACTTTTTAAATAAATTTTAATTCAAATTTGAAGAGACTTCGTGGGATTAGAATTATTGATTTAGAATACATATGTACACATTAAAAGTTTTTTGACGCTTAAATTTGGAGAGGAAAAAAATTTAAGTTTGGCATCTTCGGATTTTTTTTTAAAGATCAATTGTGTTTATTGTCGGTGCTGATTGATTTGTAAAGACGAGGTTTATTGTGCTATTTGAAATCAAAATAGACGTTATTATCCTAAAATTGACAAGTACCGGTCAAAGATTTTAGCTTTTTGTTATCGGTTCAATAGCGATCGTCACGTTCGCAATTCATTTATGGTCATCAATTATACAACATAGCAACGATATTTAACAAAAAAACTAAGACAAGTATTTTTTTTTCAACTTATATCATGCAACAATGAAATTTCAACAATGAAAGATAATGTTTTAGTCCCGTTTTTCAGCAAATTGGACTCTGGTGTAATTATATATGCCTTAATTTGTTGTATATAAGTCGAAATTCGAAAAGTAATACGACCTGCTCGTTTTGAACCTAAAATGGCATTTAATAAATTAAGTAATCAATACTCACATTACCGGAATAAAATTACACATTAAATATTTATTTCTCTAAAACAATTTCCAATGATCATACTTGGGCATAATATTATAATAATATCATTTACGAAATTGCATGACTACTTATAAATGTAAAAAGCAAATAAGAATGCCAAAAGAATTTATTTAAGAGGAATGCATTGATATGATTTTTTTCAATTGGTCGCCCGCGTGGCGCAGTGGTTATATAAAGCTTTTGCTCTTTAGTCGCGAAGTAATTAGTTGATCCTTATGTCGCGGGTTCGAATCCCACTGCGGGACGTGGAGACCAAACCTTCGGATGAGACCGTATAGACCGAGGTCCCGTGTCGTAGTAGGTGCTGGCATGAAAGAGGTCCCCTCACTGCTCTAAAGCCATGAGAACCGAGTAAAGGTAAAAAATTTGTAGCGCTCCATCGGCAAGAAGGTGCGTCTCTATATGAGTGTAAAATTTTTGAGAGAGACGTTAAACAACAAACAATCAATCAATCGATCTAATTGCTATCACGTCTACTGAGCTATTTTTTCTCTTTTACTGAGAATTAGTTATAATGTATTTTCTGATGTACGGGATCGGACATATCGTTTCAGATATATGATGTAGACGTTTAATTCCGTTTTTTTTCCATTTTTTCTTAGCTGCAGAACTGTAGCTCCCCGAAAAAATTATTGACAGACCGGAGAGCTACAGTACAATGGGTGGCACTGTAGCTCTCCGGTCTGTTAATTTACATTTTTTCAGAGGGCTACAGTTCTGCAGTTACCATTTTCTCTGATCAGATTGCCTCCGTAAGGATACAGTATATGTTTATGTATTGATGTCATTGCCCTGAAATATAACCGAATTTTAAAAAATCCTCCTTACAATTTTCCTTTTAAACTTCTCATTTTCATTCGAAAGAATGCAAATACTTCATTGCATGAAAATTGAATAGAACTTGCATGAATACGCATATATTTGAGGCAGTTATCTTTTCGAAGACACTCTGAAATAAATTATTATACACAGTACTTAATTTTTATGTTTCAAGGGCTAAGTTTCAAGAAAAAAGGACCCCTAAAATATCAGAGGTGGGATCAACTTTAGAGGACATCCTTGTCGCCAGCGTAGCGCAGTGTCTGATCTAAAGTCGCGAAGTAAGGAGTTGATCCTTATAAATGTCGCGAGTTCGAATCCCACTGTGGGACGTGGAGACCAGTCCTTTGGATTACACCGTAAAAACTGAGATCCCATGTCACAGAAGGTGCTGGCACGAAAAAGATCCCTCCCTGCTCAATGGCCCTGAGTGCCGAGTATAGGACAAAATTTGCAACTCTCCACCAGCAAGTGATGGCGACTCCATATGAGAGAAAAATTCTCGAGAGGGACGTTAAACAACATACAATCAATCAATCAATCATATAGTACATCCCACACGCGGGTTGCTTTTTGAAATATATTTATATGATCTGATTGTCACCCCCACCACGCCCGTAGACGTTTATGCCAGCCTGTTCCAAATTTTTCAGAGAGAGAATCAAATTAAATAGGCAAATTACGCTAACATGGACAAAATGGGAATGAGAACAACAAGAGAACCAAATTGGTAAAGTATAGACTTAAAATTAGGAAGACCAATGAATGGGCCTTTTCCGTATAAAATACAACCCTTATATAAAGTACGTTATATTTCAATTTTAATTTGGTCATAAATTTTTAATAAATATAAAAAATCATATTTTCATTTTAATTTGGTCATAAATTTTTAATAAATATGATGTAAATGTTTATTTGGTATTCTTGGTTAAAAAATTTTAGAAACAAAATAAGGGAGGTATTAAAATTCAGTTGACCTTAAAAAAGTACTTAAAAAATATGTCCACTAATGTGCGTCCAGCGTGAAAATTTAAAAGGTGATTTTTCGCTTCGTCATTTTGTTTTCTTGCAATTATCTTTGAGGAAAAATATTTGCATAATTTAAATCTAAATGAAATCCGATTAAAAGAGAATTTCTAAAGATTTTACCTCACCCTTAATGACTAAGTTAATTTTTTGTTCAATGGACTATTGTTATTTCAATTACTTCTCTCAATTGGTTTAAGAATTACATTAAGATATTTTGAAGAGGTATTAAGGTGTCGTACCGGCTCGTACGTATTTATCAAATTTATTTCAATGTTTTATTACATAAGTAATTACTGAATATTACAGAATTCAGCCTTACGGATAGAAACGGATAGAGACTGTACTTGTTATACCGTTATATTATTTCCAGTGGGGTTCAGTACTAGCAAGTCATATGTAATATTGTAATACGTTTGGGCTGGCACGCGCTATTAAGGGATTTATTGTACTATGAATAACAATGGTTGAGTACTTTGTGTTTTATTTTGCAGTAACCTTTTAAAGTTTAACTTTGTTAGAAATTTTGCTAGAATTTTTTAAAATGCAATTTAAAATGGAGGTACTGCGAGCACTGAGCTCGCAAAAATGATACACCACCTCCCCATCTTAAAATATTATTATAATGACAAAGTCCACGTTTTGCTATGAAAGACCAAACATATTAAAGTGTTAGATGATAAAGTAAAACAAAATGTCACACAATGACACAATGTGATAAAGAATCTGTAAGAGTCAATCATTAAACGTTATTCAGTGGTAAAAGAGGAGTTACGGAAAAGAGATAGGTACCCCAAAGCGAAACGGACGGACAAACAAACATACGGCTAGACGGACGGGTACCCCCATCACTATATACATGCCCCCCCCACACCCACACCCCCCCATGGGGCACCCCGGCTTTTTTTCAGCGGGGTTAAACAATATATGAATGCTAAAAAATATAAAATACTTTAACGCCAAACGAAAGCAAATGTTTGTGATTCTGCTAAAAATAAAAATAAATAAATAAAAATTTAAAATTTTAGATCTTTTCAGTTTTTTTTTTAAATTAAATAATTGAATTGTTTAATGCATGTTCTGTATACGAACACACAAATAGTATTTTCTGCAGATCAAAAAAAATATCAGAAAAAATTGTTTTATTTTTTATTTCCGTATTCCTATTAACCTTTATTAATATAAGAATCTGACATTAACAATTTTGTCTGATTTATGGATAATATCCACTTTTCCCTCCCCTCAAGCAAACTAACTTTTAAAAGCCAAGAAGAAAAGGAAATTCTACGAAACTTAACTTAAAGAATCTAATTTTGGGCTTCCATGGGAAAGTTATTTTGGTAAAACACAGAGAGAGAGAGAGAGAGAGAGAGACAGACAGACAGACAGACAGACAAGGTACTTACAAAAATAAGGCCGTAGATGCAATCCTTGCATTGAGAATTCTTTAGGAAAACAAAAGAACAAAAAACTTCGTATCACTTGAAATTTTCTCACATGAATTATAGTTCCGAATTCCACCTCAATTTTTTCTTCTTCTTTTTCACCTCATCAGGTAGCCTAAATAATTAACACCAAAAAAAATCTTTCTCCTGCGAACAGTACATAGGCCTATTTTCGGTCTAATTCAAAAGAACCGCTACGCGGTGTTAAATAAACTTAAGATCCGATTTAAAAATTATTCTCATTGTTGCGAATACATAATTGTAAGCTGGTCTGAAATTCCGGGCCTGTTATTTTTAAAAGTCGACTCGACCCACGACGGAAACTCAGGCGGAAGGGATTTTTTCAACAAGTTCATTGCCCGAGCAAACATGTTGCGGAAGGGACTTGCATGTATTTTAGTACATGTATTTAAAAGAAAATCGGTTTCACTTTTATTCTACTAAAATAATCCGTGGTCTGTATATCTAGAGATCTTGGGGGTGGGGGTGGTAGGAGGCGGGGCTTTAGAAGGCCCAATTCCAAATCTTTCTTTTTATTATTTTTAAAATCTAAATTTTTAAATGGAAAAAAAAATCAGTATGTAGAAGAAGTCAGTGTTACTATATATACTTGTGTTATTTACTATCATTCATACAAACATTATAAACGAAGATTTAGTTCCCCAATATACAGTCTCATTTTGTCTTTAATGTTAATCTATACTGAACTTTTTGCATGTTTTTCGGACACACATATTTGTGCATTTTGGATTCGAAACTACAATATAATATTAAAATGCGCATTTTCTTTGCAGAACCTGTCCTAAAACGCATTTAAAGTCTTCGATTTTACACTTTAGACTATGTCTTTTATTTTACTGCCATTTGAAGATTTTGATTTTTCTGTCTTGGTGCATTTAAATCGCATGTAAACCTTTGAGACAATGTATCGAACTATTTTGTACATTCAATACAGGGCGTGTGCTACATATATCGACGAAATAATCCGTTAAAAATGTCTAAGGGGATTGAATATCGCTTCTATTCAAATCCAATCAAAGATATTCTAACAAATGTTACCATATTTCTATGGTACTTGCGAACGAGTCGGTCGCATTTGGTTGAATTGAATGTATAAATCTGGGAGAGAGAGAGAGAGAGAGAGTATAATTATGCACAAAGTTGTACTTACTTTTGTACAAAATGGATTAGGAATTTTCACCAAGCACTGAACAATCTCACCGACTCGAACATAATTATCAGATCCGAAAAAAAGAGGGACAAAGTCTGCTTCTTTTTTCTCGAAATCCCTTCACTTAAAAAAAATCTCAAGAATATCCCTGGTTCCTATAATATCAGAAATCTCTTCGTGACGAATCCAGTTCAATCATCTCCAATTATATCTGATAATTACTCCATGATATTTTACTGGAATATCATTTAAACAAAAAACACATTCCGATTCCTATACAAGGGGTTTTTCATGATTTTTTAAAAATACATTGTAAGGATTTTTACACAAATAATTGATAAATCCCCGTGACAGAATATCGATAGAGAATAGAGGCAGTCAAATACACAAAATCTTCTTTTCAGTTCCTGACAATAGCCGAGTCTTTGACTAGGTGCTTTTTTTTTCTCAATACAAAAGACGGGAAAAAAAATTTCAACCCTCAATCCAATAATATCGGTCGATATCTGCAAGGAATACAATCAAAATAATGGAAGTTTCCCCTCCTCAAAGAGGTTATGTTACCCTTGCTACAGTGTTTATAAATCAGTATTTAAAATCTGTTAAGATCACTGAATACATTCTGAGAAGTTTTATTCTTTTTTCGTTCCTTCCTTCCTTCTTTCTTTTTTCTTTCTTTCTTTCGTCCCATTGCCTCATAAAGATAAATTGGTCAAAATAAGAAAAAAAAAATTTTTTCTTTTGAGCAGGTTTTGCACAAAAATGGACAATTTTTGCTATACATAGGGAATTGTTAAAATGCATTAAAGATTTTAAAATTGATTGAATGGATTACTAATTTATTAAGCAGCTGGTTGTACAAACAAACTTTTAAAGTGACAAGAAGGTGTACAGGTTTACATTGATCAATAAAGATTGTCGAAAAATTTAGGATTTAAAAAAAAAATTATTGAAAGTTTACAATTAAACAAATGTATTTATTGAATTAATATTTGTATTACATGCAACCAGATTATGTCAAAAATGTACCAAATCGGGTATCCACTGTGCATCATATGTCCTTAAAAATTTTAAAATGTAGCATATCTGTTATATATGTTAAAAAATCAATTAAAAAACAGAAAGGTTATAAGCATGCAAAGTAAACATATAAAAACGCATCACTGAAATATAAGACAGACCCAGTTTGATTTAGTACAGAAAGAATAAAAGATAAGGATGTTAATTTATAGAACTCGGTAAAATAATCATTTTAACAGGTAAAGCTTTTTTTTTTTTAAAGTTTGTAAATATCTCCATTCAGAACGATTGGACCAAGCCTGTTTAAGTATTTAATAACATTCAATTTCGTTCTAAACAAGATTGAAAAGGTTGAAAGTGAAAAAAAAATGCATTGTCATTCTTTTTTTATTCACTTACTACACCACTACGCTGGAATTTGTTTTATGAATGGGCAACAATTGTAGGTCGCTTATCTTACGCGCGTGCGCACTGGCGTACTTCATTCACGTTTACATGCCTCTATATCGACAGATATATTGATAAAGACCCTGATATTTAATTCAATTACAAGTGCTAAATTCTAACCTGTAGTCATTTTTTATGGTTGCCAATTACAAATTGGATAAGCTCCCTTTAAAAATTGTTTAAAGTTTTATGGACAACTGGCGAGAAATAACTATATACATTTCACAAAATGTTTTCTTCAATTACAGTGTGTAAAAATGTATACATAAAATAAAATTGTCTTCACTTTTGGTACACATCTGAAGTTAAATTGTTTAAAAACTTCTACGATAGTTAATTTAACAAATTTTGATTATTTAATCTGAGCAAAAAATTCAATCTGCACAACTTTCCATATTCAAAATATTATGAAAATCATTCATTATTTGGTAGGATTATAATAAGCACTTTCAATTTTTTGTCTATATTAGGAACGAGTATATAGACCCCATACATTATTTTAATGCACCCCCCCCTCCCCTTCACTCATACAACCCATTCATAATTAAGTCCGGTGCCCATTTTTTTCCTGTCTATTAAATTTCCTTGTTAATTATCTCAACACCGAAAATATTTGACTCCCCAATCCACCTCTAAAATTGTTTCAAATGAACTAATTCTACACGAAGCTATATGAAATTCATTTTCTGAAGGAAAGGAATCAATAGTGAATAAAGAGGTATAAACATATCCTCTCTTTAAGAAAAAGGCCACATTTTGAAATTAAAAATTGCAAAATAATAAATAAAAATTAATATACATCAATATTACCAAAACATAAGCACAAAGAATTAATTTTAAAAACGACTTTTGATTTATAACAAGGGTATTTCATAATTATAATATGTTTTCATTCATATTTTTTCAATATATACATTTTTAAAAAATAATGTTTAATAAAGTATCAAAAATTTTTTGTGTTGAACCCATTATCACAAAATTATTGCTTTTGACATATATTAACATATCGAACGATGATACATGAATGTTGTTCATTGAAGAAATTTTGCAGTTGCTTATTAATAATTTTTTATCACAAATGCAAAATGAAATTGTGTGAAACAATGGTATTTAACGGTTCACAATTTAAGTTCACATAAACAACGAAGACTTGTTATCACTTGTCGGTATTAAATAAAAGAGTAAGAATTCAAAATACAACTACGTATGTCTTAGTCTTGCCTGAATAATATACGGATGAGACATATTTTGAAGGTTTTACAAGTTTTGATTGACAAAGGTTTTTTTTAAAGTTGTAATGTGAGTTTGCTAGTTGCTTCTCCTTTTAGGTCACCTGAGTAAACTACATCCGTCGTCGTATGTCGTACGTCGTTCGTCGGTCGTAAACTTTCGAACATTTTTAGCTTCTTCTCAGGAAACAATGATCCAATTTCAACCAAATTTGATATACAGAATCTACGGGTGAAGGGGAACAAAATTGTGAATTTCATGGTCCCAGCCCCCCTAGGGCCTGAGGGGTGGGACCAAAACCACTAAAGTTAATGCAATTTTTAAAAAGCTTCTTCTTTACTCCAGCTGGACATCAAGCAGTCTGTTTGCATGATTGTCATCAGCTTTGAGTCCTCTACCAACATTGTGAAATTCATGGCCCTTTGGTCAGGGGTTGGTGTTAGGGTTGGGCTATATAGATCATAAATCAAAAGTGCATTATTTCTTTGAAAAATTTCCTCTACTCCTGGGTATTAAACAAACTAGCCAAGAAAATAGTTATGATGACCAAGAGTGCCTCTTCGAAAATTGTGAATTTTATGGCCCCAGGGTCAGGGGTTCTGGTGTTAGGGCGGGGCTATACTGATTATATAGTGAAAATGCATTAATTCTTCAAAAATATGATAAAAATGGATGCCTCTTCCAAAATTGTGGATATCAGTGCGGGGCTTTAACGGTTATATATTGTGAAAATACGTGAATTGTTTGAAAATCTTTTCAATTGCTCCTGGGTATTATGCCATTGATCTTTGTATTTATGTTGGGGTGGAGGTGGATTGGGGGGAATGTTAAAGTACATAGTCTGAAGATAAATTAATGAATTGAAATCTGCTCTCTGGTATTAATCAACCATTTATGATGAAATAAAATTTATGATAAAATATATATGGCCCCAGGATACTAGTAAGTGGTTCCTGTGGGGTTGGGATGCACAACTGATATTTCTCTTTGTTACTCTGATCTATTTCTGGATCTAAGTAACTAGCGTAAGCGTGCTAAGTTTATAATTATGATAAGCTGCAAAGTGCCTCTTTCTAAATTGCGAATTTCTTGGCCTCTGGTTTAAAACACGTACCTAATTCAATCGTTGGAAAGGTGTTTCATGATACGTTACCTATAAGGCCCATGGGCCTCTTGTATTAATACTTAATTTATTGCAATTTTCTAAGAATATCAGAAATGAAGAATTCAATGGATTTTTCTAATCTGCATTTTAGCAAGGAATATCAGTATTTAGAAGAATTTCAAAAAGAAAATTGTGAAATATTGCTTCTTATATCGGTAGTTATTTTTCTTTTAATGATATACAAGTACTGTATTCAGGGAAACTTTCGCCCCGTTTTATTTTCGCCACTCTGGCCTCTTCTTCATTGGGCGAATTAAAAACGGGGCGAATTCAAATTACACAGCATAATTTCTTAAACAGAACTGTGACTCGGCGAATTTAAAACGGGACAAAATTGTTCGCAAGTGCAAACGGGCAAAAATAAGACGGGACGAAAAATAACCCTGTATACAGTACTTGATTGGCTCAATTTCTTCTGTTTTCTGAAAGTTTTCAATCATTTTTAAGTGATGTTTTTAAGTTAAAAGTGTTGATCCAGTAACTATTTTAACTGCAGGTAAACTTCCTTTAGCTTTCAATGGCTTATTCTTAGTAATGGTGTATATTCCAGTTGTGATCTAAAGAAAAAAATCTATATCTAGGAAAAAATACTCAGTATCCCTTGAAACAGTGTTTTTGAATTGTTGATTTATTTTGGCACTAAAGATTCAGATATAGAGTAAGAGAAAAGATACATGTAGATTAAGAAGTATCCGTCTAAACCTTAAAGTTTACCTCATTGTCATAAGGTCCCTCTCTCTGTCCGTTTAGCTATTTATCTAGCGAGTTCCCACATAAACAATTTGTACGTAGTGAAGAATAGCCTATTCCCCAAACTGTTAATGCATGTTTTATGATTTAACCAATAGTGTGGAAAATATTGCGAACGTTGGGCTAATTCCCTAGTAATCGCCAAAGTGGAAAACAGACACCAAAAACGACCGGTGATATTTGGTGGAGAATCATGAGGGTAATTTACCCATGACTGCTGTATATACTCTGTAGTAGTTAGATCCCAATACTCTCATACCGCAAAGCGAGTTTTTCATACGAGAATTCTCATAATCATGAACATGTCTTCATTTGTTCCTGCGTGGATGCAACCAATCCAACCGCGCTTCACCTTACATCAATGTGGACGCTGCGGATTAAGACACGGATGCAACGCACTGACTTCATCATGTTTCAAGTGTGGAAGAAGAGGACACTACGCTAGGATGTGTAAAACACTGAATTGCCGTACTATCTGTGCTGTCTCTTCAGTACCAAGGCGCTCAATTGAAACACAGACTGACGAAAGGTGTACAGTACGAAGGAAATAAGAGGAAGCAGACCAGTGACAGAGAAAAGATATTAAGATTTCGGACAACCCGCAAAAATCGTAAAAAAATTCTACATTGAGTTAAATTCTATTCTCATCTGTCTGCGTTATTGAAATTCATAATGAAACTTTGGAGGCCTAAGTTAAAAAATTCAGGGACCAGGCAGCATCTAACAAATCCGACGATCGGTATTATCAGAACAAATGGTTGCGTGTGCGGCAAGTCTCTCTAACGCGGTTTTTAGAAAAGGACAAGACTATCAAAGAACTCCGGGAAAAACTCTCTGCTGTACAAAAAGACTTCGAGGAATCGAAAAAAGGTGATCAATAAATTTCAGAATGACACCAAAATGAAACAGGAGGAGATAAATTCACTCCTGAAATTCAAGGAGTTTCATTCGTCGAGGAAAACCATCTAAAGTGGACTGCCCCGTGGAGCCAAGAAGCAGTACCCAAGGACTTTCAATACTGTCAGAAGTATGCCTGACAACACTAGACCATCTTGAAAACACGAGGTCGTGTTTCGGGGTGGGGGTGGGGGGTCTGTGACCGTGCGAAATGAACAGATTTTGAGTGATAATTATATTCTTTGATATAGTGCTTATAATAACATAATTATAGACATTGACCGCAAGACATTTGATGCCACTTGTACTTGAGTTAAATTGTAAATTATTTTCCAATTCTGTCAATTATCCCTTAATGCCCAGAATAACTCTTCATTGTAATTGTTCTATCATAATTGTGATAAAAATTGGTTGTTTTGTACAAGATCTTCAGTTGGAAACTTGGCAGTGCACTGTCCACGCCACCTACAGATTGTATAGAAACGCCAAATTTTGGATCGTTAATAAATTATTAAACAAAGTTACCTACTTGTGTATTTCTGCCGGTGATAATAGCATTATTTCATAGAAATCAGACGTCCAATCTATGAGAAATAAGGCACGCCTCAGCAAACAAAAGACAAGCTCTTATTGAAATGAAAAAAGTGACTTTTAATGATCACAGCGTTTCATTTTAAGAAGTTGACGAACACGGCCATGTATTAACGAGGCCGAGTCTAATTAATTCTACCCTAGGGATTTCGATTATTTTTTGTTAAATAATTTTTAATTTCTTGGAAAAGCGCCTAATTATCACATTTTAAAAATATGTTTCGCATTTCTGCCCTAGAGATATTTCTTTTTCAGTCAAGTAGATGAAAGTTATTGTAAAAAGTCACCAAATTGCTAAATTTCAAAAAAGTTCACCATCTAGTTTGATCTAGGTCTTAATTACAAAGTTTATTTTTTCGATGCCCAATACCTCTAAAATTGCCATATTGTGGTATAAATACATATCGTTGCAGATGAAATATCGCAGATAAAATGTTTTGGTAAAAAATAGCAATATTTAGATTGCTGCTATATTTCTTCTGATGTTCTGTCATCGGTTTTTGGTATGATATCCATGGACATCTACTAACATATAAGCGAGTCATTATGCCATTCTTCAGCGTCATGCATTGCCCACAAAATTGAAAAACAGTGACGTCGTCAAAGCCATTTCAGCATTTTTTTCCAAATTATTGTTATGACTGAGTGAAATTAAACGGCTGCGCAAAAGTCAGGCGCACTCGAATTAGACTCGGCCTCGTTAAGAACAAAATCAAAATATGAAACATGGATAAACCCGGATTATGGTAACTAACATGGTAACTATAATATAATTAAATGACAATGCTTGAAATTTTGTGTTTTCATTCTTTCACATTGATGTTTAGGGTTTTTTCTTTATTTCTGTTTCATAAGGAGGAATGCCACACCAACTTTTCATTTTATAAATCTCTGAGTCAACCTTTTTAAAAAGTGGTTTCAGCATTAAAAGGCCGACATTAGCTCTTAATTGTTTTATATGAATTAATTGTTTGTATTTTTTCAAAAAAAAAAAAAAAAAATCAAAAAATAATTTACATCCAAATTAGACATTTGTTAGATGCTTTCTTGTAAAAATTATGTGTAAATGAATGCATTACATGAATACCTAATAAAATATGTAAAGTAAAGCCGTATAAATATTAAATAAAAAATATTCATGAAAATAAAACACATTATTTGTGATTTTTTTTAAACTTGTGGTTAAAATCTTAAAACAAGTCACAACTGGGGAGACCATGCTCATTAATCATATATATAAAAGAAACTGTTAGCAGATGCCATTACATGTTTTCTAAGTGAATAAAAATCGGAAATTGAAATATTTAATGTTTTTCATAATTTCAATTATTATTAAAAATTAGAAGAACTAAAAATAACATGTTCATACGGAAAACTGAAAAGCCAAAAGATAAAGGTTCAGTATCCTGCCAAATAATTTATAAAGGTGGATTACAAGTGACAATTTTGAAGCACAATTAAAATCATTTAAGCTTGGTAGGGTTAGAAGGATATTTAGTAATACAAAAGCAAGATGGAGAAGTATAATTTAATCTTATCTGACAGGTATAGTATTGAATAACTTTATGATAAACAGATGTTGTTTAAATTGGCTATATGCATATTTAACATTACCACAATTCTACAAAGTCATTTTTGAAATATGGACAGAACTAAGATGTAATAATACCGTATAACGGGTATTTTTACGTGCTGCTAATTTTTACTAATTTTTACGAGTTTTATGAATCCGTAAAATTTAAACGCGTAAAATTTCACATAATTTATAAAACGGCTCGTATGTGTAAAAGTAATGCTAATTGCAATATTACGCTCACTCCCTGGAGGCTATATAATTAGTGTACTGTTGGTATTTTGAGCAATCATCAATTGGGATGAAACAGGTAAATGTCAATTAACTTGTATAAATTATACAAACATCGTCAATTAATTAATCAGTTAGACCTACCTGGTCACTCTTTTTTAAGTATTTTTACGAGACGCATAACTTCTCTGATAATCATTAAGACTTCATAATTACAGGTCTTCCAATTATACCCGTGTTTTCAATCTTTGACACTTTCTTCTGTTTCACGTGCTTTGAATAAATTTTCGACTTCTTAATGCACTTTACATGTATACTTTCACTTCAATTATGATAGTTTGGGTTATCTCCCTTTGTTTTCGGTAAATATGTGTTATAAAACATGAATAAAATAAGGGGTACATTGTTCATGTATATAAAGGTAAACGATAAAAAAAATTATACATTATTCAATTGTTGCATTGTTTATATTGTTATAATTTGATAAATTTCTCTCTCTCTTTCTCTCTCTCTTACATCGGGGTTTCGGACACATAACTTTACGTAAACGCATTCAAAGTGCTAACAAACAGTGATCTGGAATTTTACATCATTCTGATGATTCTAATTTTTACGGACATGATCAATTCGTAAAAAAATTAACGCGTAAAAATTTAAATCACCCTTTTTGACCAAAATTCGTAAAAATTCACAGCAGTAAAAAATACCCGTTATACGGTACTGATTTGCAATTAAATATCAAATGTAGTATTCACAGTCATACTAAGTTCTGTAATGCGGAAAAAAGTCATATACAACAGGAAAGTAGACATAAAAATAAAGAAATAACTTAAAAAATTACAAACAAATAAACTAATAAAAACACGATGAATTTTCTAAAAATAATAAAAATAACTGTTAATGGTATCTAAGACACATGTGTATTTATCTACTGCAAGAAAAATGTAACTTAAAGATACCCACATCTTTTTTATAGTAATAAATAAACAAATGTTCTATGACAATGACATGCAAAATAGTTATGTCAGATTACATCTTATTTCTATCTCAAATACCAACCAACTTTTCGAATGGAGAGAAAAAATAACATTTTTTTTCAAAATACAGCTCTTACAAACATTCTAAGTTTATTGCATACGCAATGCTAGTTCCCTTCCGACAAGCGCAAAACATTAAACTCCTTAAAAGTGCCACACAATCAAGTGTGACATACTGACAGACTTACAGCTATATAACCCAGATGAACAGATGAGGAGGAGGAGACTAATTTAATTAATGCAAATTATAACGGAGTAAAATATTACATTTTCGGTACTGTTTGTTATCTCCATTTTACAAAAAAATCTTCTGATCGTTTAAGAATGAAAAATATATACACTATAACTGAAAAATTTAGGTCTATCGAAATGTTCTTTGTAAGCTATCATAAACATTTATTATGGTTATGGTAGCAAAAACATACACAGAATTTCAACATAAATTATATAGTACATCGTAATTCAGAAGAATATTTCATTAAATATTGCTTCTGTCAGATCGAGGCCATAAGATTCCATCCAAACAAACATGCATATTTTCTACAAGATTTGGTTCTTAGCTGAATAATATACTAAAAGTCGATATAACCCATTCAAGGTTTCCTTTTTAAAAGAGCCTTTGCTATGAGAAATGTAGATAACATACCACAATCGGTTGTCTTCTGTAGATAAAACGAATATTCATAAATTTATTATTCTTGGATTTGATTGATGCGGTTACGTTACAAAGTCGAAAACTTTTTCTTTTCTTTTTTTTTTACATGTCAATAATGTGATAGAGAACATAGATGTCTTACTCTTCGACAAAATCTAACCTCATTAATCAGATAAAGTTTTTATTTAATATCTCCATATTATGGTTAAGATCTGGTGGTGAGATGACGTTCCAGGATTTCTACAGTTTTCTGAAAACCACAAACTCTAGCATAATGTAGAACATCTCGACCAGAATTGTCCTTTATTTCTATATCTGCTCCACATTCTATTAGTGTTGACATGTTGAAAGAACTATATATTGCATATTGAAGAGGTGTACACCCTGCTAAGTTTTGACGATTCAAAAGCTCTTTTACCAAACAACGATTCATAACTTCATGAATGAAAAAACCAAGCAAACCAATCTTATCTGACATTAAAAGCATATAATGCATAAATGTATTTCCAATGGCATCTGTGTTTGAGAAGAAATCAATTACTTTTATTTCTTTTCTATTTTTTATAATAAGGTGATTCATTATTGCTAAGAATTCTTTTCCTAAAAATAAAAGTGGCCAAAACTCGAGATTGAACATGTTTGAATCTAAATCTGAAATTCGAAAACATTTGCGTAAAATTTCTTCTTCTTTTATCCAGTTCCGACTACTCGTTTCTCCACGTTCTGGGCAGAGACAAGGTATATTCCTAGTGTGAAGTTTCCATAATTCATCAGGAAGTCTTGCGAGTATTATATTGTATAGATCAAAATACTTGCCCTGCATCGAAGCTCCTGTAATTATTTTATCACATGCAGGTGAACCATATATATTTTCACGATCTTTTAAACTGCACTTCATATGAAATCCCATAAACTTTCGCACAATACCATGATTCCCACTATCGAACACCATTTCAAATTCATCAAATTGTAAGCGACCAATTCTGAACAAAGTTTCTAAAAAATAATGAATGTGAGAAAGTGTATTTTGTAGGTCTGCAGCAATACCATCTCCAGATGTGCATCTGTTTAGAAACAATTTAAGAATGCTTTGAAACTCATTGTATATCGCATATACGAAAGCAGTTTGTCCTTTGTTGTCCACTGCTTTGATTAAATTAGTTTTACTAAGTAAACTGCTGACCCAACATACCTTGTTGTCTATTGTTGCTAAATGTAAAAGTGACTGACCCTCTTTATTTCTGAACCTATCAATTGTACTTCTGTATTTGTCCAGAAATTTACAAATGTCATTTTCACTCACAATTGATTCCAACAAATATCTGTAATTCCTTTCGTGTAAATGCGCACCTTTTTCATTCAGCAAATCACAAATGTCGTAGCTTTGGAACGTAATTGCCATTGCCAAGGCATTAATTCCTCTTTTAAGTTCAATATTGATATCAGCCCCAGACTTCAACAATTCCTCAACGACATCCTTGTATTTTTGGCGACAGCACAATATCAAAGGTGTAAAACCGTCGTTATCTCTTGCATTAACATTTGCCCCTTTAGATATCAGGAAGAAAATAACATCTCGGTGTGAATACTTTATTGCAATATGTAATGGAGTAGATCCAGTACTGTCTGTAATACAAGAAACATATTGACGCAAGCGTCAAAAATCGGCCGCAAACCAATTAATTAATTCTTTCAGAAAACAATTAGAAACTGAATTCTTATATCTATCTGTTAATTAATATATATCCCTGTGACATTAAACATTTGAATGCGACATTCCAGGATTTTCTTTATTTCATAATACATGTACATTGCTACATGTACAATGTATTTAAGCAACTTACTCATAGTCCAAGCTGCGTCCCCGCACTCGGTTTCATTTGTACAAACGAACTCTGGCGGAGGTTTGATGTTTAAGTAGTTTTAACACAACTATTAAAACTAACGTTTAAACTTATCTAACTAGCGACAGTTTAACTTTAAATAAAACGTAACAGCTATATGGGGTTCCTCCCTCGCTCATAGAATGTTGAAACCCCCAAACTCCCTCTAGATCCGCCACTACATGTTTTGGTGTGAGATGTGGCGGGAAAAGGCTTGGCATATTGTAAAACGCGCTTTATCCTTGTCTGTTGGAGAAGAATCTCCTAATATTCTGTCTGATAATAAATTAGGTCATATTTTTGAATTTTTTCCGTATTAAAAGTACATTGTATATTTATATTTACACGTCATGAACAGCACAATATCAAGGGTGTAAAACCGTCGTTATCTCTTGCATTAACATTTGCCCCTTTAGATATCAGGAAGAAAATAACATCTCGATGTGAATACTTTATTGCAATATGTAATGGAGTAGATCCAGTACTGTCTGTAATATAAACATTTGCGCCATATGTTACCAATGTTGTCACTATCTGAAAATTTCCACGTAAACAAGCTAAATGCTGGGGACTGGAACCACGTACATTTGTAGCATTGACGTTTCCTCCATTCTCTGAAAGCAATTGTACTGGAAGTAAACGGCAAGCAGAGCAAGCTATATGCAAAGGCGTGCATTCCGCCTGGTCGAACGCATTTATATTTAGTTGATTATGAATGAGTTTTTGAACTATTTCCGGAAAAAATCCTGAACAGGCTACATGTAAGAGTGAACGGCCATTGGTGTCAGTTGTGTTTAGATCCATTTTATTTTCAATAAGAATATCTATTATTCTTTTAAGCTTTTAAAAAAAAAATTTGATGAGATTGAATATTTTTTTCAGAACTCGCTGCATCTAATGCATAGTGGAGAGCTGTTCTCCCTTTGTCATCAACTACATTAATATCTGCCCCGTTTTGTAAAAGAATTGATATACAGTTATCGGACAAATGCTCTGCTGCAAAATGAAGAGGTCTTTGTTCATTGTCTGATGAAATATTGGCAAGAGCTACTTTTGAGAAAAGGTAAGTAGCCAGATCTGAATTATCGTTTGCACAACTTATATGAAGAGCTGAAAGACCTCGCATACTCTTTGCATTTATCTCCGCTCCATGCGTTAAAAGAATCGAAATAATACCTTTATTTCCTTTAATGCAAGCTTTATGCATGCCATCTTGTAATTGTTGGTTGTTTAGTCCTTTCTTAATAAAGAGTTGTAGGATATTGCAATCTCCATTAAGGCAAGTTAGAGATAAGGGGGTATCGCCTGTATTAGACATTATGTTGATATCACATTCACTTTCAATTAGAAATTGGACGGTTCTAACGTGCCCTTCCATTATAGACTTATGTAATGGTGTCAGTCCTTGAGAGTCTTGCAAATTTATTTCTGCTCCCTTACACAAAAGTTGTGCAACAATTTCAACGAAATCATTTCGGCATGAGAGGGAAAGAGGTGTTTCTCCATCCTCATCTCTTAAATTAACGTTAGCCTCATTGGAAATTAATATCTTTATCACTTCTAACTGCCCGCTTTGACAAGCTGCATGAAGAGGTGAAAAGCCATCTTGATTCTGATAGTTGGCAGATGCCCCAAGTTGAAATAAATAACAAACTAAACTGCAATGTCCATATAAACTAGCCACCATCAATGGGGAAACTGTTTCGTCAAATAGTTGATAATTGGAAAGGAAGTCCGTCCGTAAGCAAACTTTGATTTGGATGAGATATTCCAATATTTCTAGCTTTCCAGTAATACAAACAAGTAGAGGAATAGGAACTTGTACCACTGGGCAGTACACATTATGGCTCGAGATTGTTAGGTTTGTTTCACAAAGCAAACAGTTATCATCATTCTTCATTCCAAAATCAATAAATTCACCAAGACTGCAAAAGACCTCACTATAATATTGAAAACATCTTTTCAAAATCTGAATATTTTCACTTAAGATTGCCAAATGAAGTGTGCTTGCTCGCTGTTCAAACATTGCTTTGAACAAAACTTCATTTTCTGACTCGAAAAGCCTTTCAACAAAAGCTGCCCAGTTGTAAATAATTGTCAAATGAAGAAATGTAATTCTACTATTTCCCAACAAATCTTCCTTGGAGAAAGAGTTACTTTTATGTAAATCGATGGTAAATTGTTGCTTGTTTTCAACAGCGTTGAAAATTGTGAAAAATTGCTTATTTATCGGGAACAATATTTTGTGTAAAATTCATGTAGTAAGATGTTTTGCTTTTATTTATATACTTGATTAGCTCAATTTCTTCTGTTTTCCGAAAGTTTTTAATCATTTCTAAGTGATTTTTAAGATAAAAATGTTGATGTAGTAACCATTATCACTGCGGGTAAACTTCTTCAAGCTTTTCAATGTCTTCTTCTGAGTAACGGCGTATTCCGGTTGTGATCTAAAGAAAGATCTATATCTACGAAAAATATCCTTTGAAACAGTGTTTTTGCAATTATTGATTTCTTTTGGCACTAAAGAATCAGATCTAGAGTAAGAGAAAAGATACAATGTCATGTAGATTAAGAAATATCCGTCTAAACCGTAACGTTTAACTCATAGTCATAAGGTCCGTCTACCTGTCCGTTTAGCTAATTACATGTATCTAGCGAGTTTCCCCTTATACAGATTGTACGGTGTGAAAAGTAGCCTATTCCCCAGACTGTTGTTACATGTTTTATGACCTTAAATTAATAAATGTAAAAAAAAAAATTGCGAGTGAAATATAGATTTTCATTCTTCGAGGAAAGCCATCTACAGTGGACCGCCTCGTGGAGCCAGGAAGCAGTATCCCAGGACTTCCAATATTGTCAGAAGTGTGCCTTTCAACACTAGACCATCTCGGAAATACGAGGACGTACTTCGGAGGGTGGGATGGGGCAAAGTGGTACTGTGACCGGGTGGAATGAACAGATTTTAAGTGATAATTATATTCCTTGATATAGTGCTTATAATAGCATAATTATAAACATTGATTGCAAGACATTTGCTATCACTTATACTTGTGTTAAATTGTTAATTATTTTTCAATTATAACAATTATGCCTTAATGCCCAGAGTAACTCTTCATTGTAATTGTTTTTTTCATTATTGTTATAAATTGGTTGTTTTGAACACAATCTTCAGTTGGAAACTGGGCAGTGCACCGTCCACGGTCACAAACAAATTGGGTAGAAACGCCAAGTTTTGGACAGTTAATAAATTATTAAATAAAGTTACCTACTTGTGTATTTCTACGGGTAATAATATCATGGTTTCATAGAAATCAGACGTCCAATCTATGAGAAATAAGGCATGTGAAACTTTAGCTTGCTTGAGCGAACAAAAACAACGCTATCATTGAAATAATAGTAAGTGTCTTTGAATGATCACTGCGTTTTCATTATTAGACGTTGACGAACACGGTCATGTATTCAGAACAACCCTGATTATGGTAACTTAAATGGTAACTATTATTGAATATGCTTGAAATCTTTCACATTGATATGTTTAAGGCTTTTTTCTTCATATCCGTTTCTTAGCTAACTACACATGTACATGTAATTATGAAATTGACCAAAATGTCATTTTTTTGTAAACTCAACGTAGAAATATAAAAAGAGAAACTTGCGGTAAAATAATTAAGATACAGGGATATTGAATAAAAATATAATGCTATATAACAGTGAGAAATCAAATTATTTTAATTATGTTTTTGTTTCACTGAATTTAGATTTTATAAAAAGAAGGTATGCCTTATAGTTTTGTCAGAGTAGGGGAGACTGAAGCTGCAGATCTGTAGTTATGGTTTTATATACATGTATTTGTATTTGACAATAACGCTACAGATCCCGTAATGCAAAAAAGGCGAAATTAACGGCGCAATATTGCGCACTTTTAGAGAGAATTTCTCCACTTTCTAGCTTTGGTCAATCAACTACTTTTCACTTCTCAATTCTAGGCAAATTATTTAACTAATCTGTGTATTTTATCTACCTCCCAACCCTTTCTAGTCGTCTTTACATGTTATAAACTTGCTTGATTAAAATTATTTGTTAGATTGCTGATAATTCACATCTAGCGAGTAGAGATAACTATAAATGGTTGGGAGGTGGATAAAAAATATACATATTGGCTACAGAATATGTCTAAAATTGGGAAGTGAAAGGTAGTTGATTGATCAATGCTAGAAAGTGGAGAAATTCTCCCCAAAAGTGCGCAAAAAACATTGCGCCATAAATTGCACCTCTTTAGCATTACGGGATCTGTAGCGTTATGGTCAAAGACAAATATATAAAACCATAACGCCACAGATCTGCAGCTAGGGAGACTGAATTTAAGATAAGGCAGTTAATTAGCGGATGACACTTCATGTTTTCTAAATGATTAAAAATCGGAAATTGAAATGTTAAATGTTATTCATAATTTCAAGCATGTATGGACTGCATTTTGATTTAAATAGAAAAGAATAAAATTTTTAAACCAGTAATCTTGCGAGTGGAATGGCCAGAAAGTTTACCCTTGGTATTTGGTTCAGTTCAAGTGTTGAACAAAAAGCACTTGCTAAAAACTTAAATACAAAATTAGAAGAAATAACAGCAACTTGGAGAACTTTCCACTTATGCCTAGGTCACATTTTCCGGCCGGTAGCCGTAGACCGGTAATAATCGGTAGTAATCCGTGGTGTTAACGATGCCCCAACATCGGTCCACATCGGCCAAGTAGTCCTTAAAGTATCAGTCACATTATCCAGCGATGGGGTATACGATGGAAAACCAATGTGTTTTATGAGAAAAATGGCGTGGTTGCCGGCCGGACTTACAAAGGCCCAGCGATGCATTGCTAATCATAAAACGATGTTCCAGGATAATCGGTCGATGTATATTACATCGCTCATACATTGGTGAACATTGTTCGTACATCGGTCGACTACGGACCAATGTTTGCTCGAACATCGATCGATGATCGGTCGTTATCTGTTGAACACCACTAAACTCCCCGATGACCTCAGATTCAACGGCTATTGGACGATGCTTGGCCATACATCGGCCGATCTGTGAAAGATGTGTTAATGATGGGTTGCCGATGAGGAGCGATGTGAGGCATCGTTGGAGACATCGCTGAATTTTAACTACGAATTATTTCCTACCGATGGCCCCACCGATTCGCAGAAAAAGACTCAGTCACCGTCCGATCACTAGTGGTGCCCGGCCGGACACCACGCCATTTTCATCAAAAAACGCATCGGTTTCTCATCGTATACCCCATCGGTGGATAATGTGACTTATACTTTATTTGCCAAATACTATTAGTAAAAACTTTAGCAATATCTAAAATGATATATCAAGCACAAGCACTTCTACCACAAATGATAAAGAATGTGTCTATAAACGACTGGATAAGTTCATATTGAATACTGAAAAACCAAAAGTTAAAAGTTCAGTATCTTGCCAAAATGTAACAAGGGTGCATTGAAAGTTTCTAGTTCTGACGCACAAATGAAAAAATTAAAAACCTAGTGGGATTAAAAGGATATTTTAAATAATTAAACAAAAGCAAGATGGACAAGTATAATTGAATATTTCCTGAAGAATATTTATGTAGAATGAAGTTATTTTACAAGCAGAGGTTGTTTAAATAGACTACAGTAAAACTCGGTTATAGCGAAGTCCCTGGGACCTATGAAAGAAGTGCGAACGATTGTATTGTTCTCCTGCCTACCTCCAAGTCAATTTTTAAAAGTTAACATATTTGAAGAATTTGAAATATTTTTTTTATTGATGAATATATCGATTTTCATAAAACAGTACTTATTCGGAAAAACAAAGAGAGATAGCTTTAAAATTTGGGTAAACTTGTGTTTTTCACTATTAGAAATCAACGGAAAACGGAAAATATTTTTAAAACATCCATCCCCCACCCCCCCCCCCC
>PRKT01000272.1:197001-212156 GCA_003671525.1 Saccostrea glomerata | reverse complement strand
CCCCCCCCCCCCCCCCCCCCCACCCCTCCGTGTCACAAAAATTCCTTTTTACAGGTAATATGGTGTGTTATTTCACAAATTCATACCAAAGTTTTTTTTGTGACAATGGGGGGGGGGGCATATGTTTATTGACAAGAAACGATAAAAATGTTAATTTTCCACCAATTTCAAAGCGATTTACAACTGAAACATTATATTTTATTGATATATTTATGTTTTACTTATTTGTCTCAAACATAAAAAAAGATATAAGGAACATTAAATCATATCCAAGACTATTTCAAAATATGGTGATGCTTGAAAACTCCGATTTCAATGGAAAATATCGTCTACCCCCCTTTTTCAAGAGCTGGAATGATGGATAATATACTCTTTAGCGTTGGTATTAAGACAATTCATCAATTACCATTGAACTGTTCTTTGTATTAAACAAAGATTTTATGGCCAATTAATTGCTATTTATATCAAATCAAATGGTTCCAAAATGTAGGCGGGAATGGAGAATTAGCGTGCGTATTTCTTACTTCGCTATATCCTTAATTCGTTATATCCGTATAACGAATTCGTAAAACCAATATAGAGAATTTGCAATATGCATGTTTCCTTCAAGTATTACTTTGTTAGATGTAGATTGATGTTATTTTTCATAAAATTCGTAGCATTTTATTAATTTTATTACATTGTATACGAAGAAAGAGCCAATTAAAAAAGTCAATCAGACTTGCACATACGCTGCTTGAAGACTCCATGAAATATGCTACTTGGCAAGTATATTAAATTTATATACTATTAATCACACAAAGCTTAGAAACATTTTTTCAACATCCCTAGGATAAATATACCAAAAAGTAAATCATTTTTTTTTTAATTTTTGCATCTTAGTTCTCCTGCAAAACGACTGAGTTTGTTTTTTATTAAAAGCAGGCAAAAAGAAAAAAAAACTTCATGTAGAAGTGGAATATGTCATTTATTAAAGTAAATGACGGAAGAAGTAAAACACAGTTAACAACATGGAGGTAAGAAAAGTTGACTCAAATTTAGATAATACAATTCGTAGGCAAAATATTACACAATTTGATGCCCAGCACCATAATGACATCTAACATGATGTACATAGACAAAGAGGGGGAGGGGGTGGTCAACGAGAGTAGAATAGGAAGTCAAATTACAAAATACTGATCACCCATTAAATAAAATTTCATTAGAATATCAAATTAAAAATGTAGTATTCACAGTCATACTAAGTTCTGTAACGCAAAAAAAGTCATATACTTAAAAGCTAAATTTTCGTGGGGACTAAATTTCGTTGATTTGTTATCAAGAATCATTTCGTCGGCATTTAATTTCGTTGTTTTGAAACTAACCCTTTTCAATATATTCATATATTTACATTTGCAAATGTTTTCCTTTATATAACACTACTGAAAGGAATGCGTATCTATAACTGTATAAATACAGGTATGGGGTCAAGAGGTCATTGATGTGCGTTTGGATAATCGTTTGACGTAATTTCTCAGTGACGTCATAAAGGGTCGACGCGCGTTCAGTGAATTACATACATGCCGTTGGGTTTGAAAAATAATGCATTTCACACGTTAAAAGTCACAATTATGCAAATATAAAGTATGAATTAGTCACAAATGTAAATATAAGTAATAAGGTATCATTTTAAAACATCTATCGGGCTATAAATACGGGTCGGTACAAGATTAAATTCATCATAAAGCCCTTCGGGCTTTATGGAATTTAATCTCGTGACCGACCCGTATTTATATCCCGATAGATGTTTAAAAATGATACCTTATTTCTTAAATAAAATTTTGTGTAAGATTTGTTATCAAGAATCATTACGTCGGCATTTAATTTTGTTGTTTTGAAACTAGCCCTTTTCAATATTTAGTCATTTAAAATTTCGTGTAAGATTTAATTTCGTTGTTAATTGTCAACAACGAAAGAAACGAAATTTATCCCCCACGAATATTTTTGTTTTTACAGTATAACCGGGTATAACATGTAAGTATAAATGAAAAAAAAATGAAAGAATTCTAAAAATTGACAAAGAAATCAACTAGTTAAAAACACGATAATATTTCTAAAACTAATTGTACAGGAAAAATAATTTTTTAAGGTATTTATCTACTGTTCGACACATGTAACCGAAAGATACCCACTGCTTTATAATAATGATAAATAAAGAAATGTTTTATGACAATAGCATGCAAAATAGTTACGTCATATTACATCAGATTTTTATCTCAACGACTAACCAACGTTTGAAATGGAGAGAGAAAATAACATTAATCTTATCAAAATACATCTTTAACAAATATGCATATATGAGGGCCGTTCAAAAATTACGCGGACTGTGCTATTATCTACTCTTACAGACGTCATATAGGTATGAAATTTCACAGAAATATGTATCTTAAAGATTCCAATAAATTTTGGGCAAAATTTCTGTATTTTAAAAAAAATTCTACTAAAATTATCGGTATATTGATATTGCTGATGGAGAGGTACGGAGCACGACGAAAAATTTAAAGAGAAGCATGCGGAATCCAACATTTTACTCATTTATTTTTCTATAATTCGCGATATTTCTCGACAGTTTTCTCAAATATATCTTTAAACAATTCTGTTATTATGTATTTAGACTTCTGTCGTGATATTTAAAGTATAAACAGAAATATAGTGATTTTTCTTTGATGCGATTCTCTTGAAAACGACTGTGAAAATGACGTTTCCTGAACTGACGGCGCATCACACTTTTGTTTAATTATGTGTAATGCTCGAGATATCGCTAACATAGATCCAAAATATGCATAATAAAACATGTAGTAAACTAGGTTATTCGTGACATTCGTCCACAAATAGTAAATTAAAATTTTAAACTGTTAGACCTCTGTAGAAAGGCTGTATGGGAGGACTGGAAGAAGATTTTTTGACGAAAACTTTATCCGGACTGTAAAGAACGTGATTGAGAGTCATCAATATCACACAATGGCTCATAAATACCAGCAGTATTTGATTTTAAAACAAAAAATTAATATTCTCTACTTGTTTAATAGATATTAAGCTTGACAAGAAATGGTGATTGGATGTTGAGAAGATAAGGTAACTCAAACTGTACAGGTACTCTTGGGAAAATATTCAGAAAATGAAAGATCAATCACATATTTTTTTTTATAATGCCTATGACGTCGAAGATTTTGCTGCTCCGTGACTTAATGATATGTCCTGAAAAATCACTCAAAATTGATACCAATTTAAAACATTTTGATATGAAATTTTCAAGGCCATATAAGTAAATATTCTTTTATATTATGTGTGACATTTTGCCCGATTACGTCGTCAAATATTTTTTCTGTGCAACAAGTCCGCGTAATTTTTGAATGGCCCTCGTACTCTTAATTTTATTGCATTTGAAATGCTAATTCCTTTCCGACAAGCGCCAAAAATTAAACTCCTTCCGAAAAGTGTGACATATAGACAAACATACAGCCAAACAAACAGATGAGGAGGAAATCGATACGAGGCCCCTGGTTTCAGCAGTAGGAGACTAGTTTAATGCAAATCAAAAAGGTAGTATAATATTTTTATTTTGGGTACTGTTCGTAAACTCCATTTTGCATAAAAAAAACTTCTGACCTTTTCAGATTGAAAATTTTATTTGAAACACTATAACTTGAAAGATATATATTATAAGCTATCATAAGCATTTATTATGAATTATAATAACAAAAAACACACAAAATATCAACATAAATTATATAGAACATCATAATTCAGAAGAATATTTCATTTAATATTGCTACTGTCTACTTTCTATGAAAAATGTAGATAACATACCACAATCGGTTGTCTTCTGTAGATATAAAGAATGTTCATAAATTTATTATTCTTGGATTCGATTAATGTGGTTGCGTTACAAAGTCGAAAACTTATTTTTTTTTTTTACACGTTGTCAATATTTTGATAGAGAACATAGATGTCTTATTCTTCAGTAAAATCTAACCTCATTAACCAAAGCATTAATTTAATAATATGAGATATTATCTCATTATTATGGTTTAGATCTGTTGGTAAGATGACATTCCAGGATTTTTACTGTTCTCTTTAAATCACAAGCTTTAGCATAATGTAGGACATCACGACCAGAGTTGTCCTTTATTTCAGTATCTGCACCCCATTTTATAAGTGTTGAAATGTTGAAAGTACCATATAGTGCATAATGAAGAGGTGTACACCCTGCCAAGTTTTGACGATTTAAAAGCTCTTTTACAAAACAACGATTCATAACTTTAAGAGTGAAATAATCAGTCTGATCAATCTTATCTGATATTAAAACCATATAATGCATAAATGTATTTCCAATGGCATCTGTGTTTGAGAAGAAATCCTTTCTTTTTATTACTTTTTTACTTTTTGTAGCTAGGTGTCTCATTATTGTTAAGATTCTCTCTCTTAAAAACAAAAGTGGCCAAAACTCGAGATTGAACATATTTGAATCTAAATCTGAAGTTCGAAAACATTTGCGTAAAATTTCTTCTTCTTTTATCATGTTCCGACTACTCGTTTCTCGACGTTCTGGGCAGAGACAAGGTATATTACTAGTATGAAGTTTCCATAATTCATCAGGAAGTCTTGCGAGTATTATATTGTATAGATCAAAATACTTGCCCTGTATTAAAGCTCTTGTAATAATTTTATCACATGCAGGTGAACCATATGTATTTTCACAATCTTTTAAATTGCGCAGCATAAGACATTCCATAAACTTTCGTACAATACAATGATTCCCACTATCGAACACCATTACAAAGTCATTAAATTGTAAGCGGCCAATTCTGAACAAATTTTCTAAAAAATAATGAGAGTTAATGAATGCATTTTGTAGCTCTGCAGAAACATCATCTCCTGATGTGCATCTGTTTAGAAACAATTTAACAATGCTTTCGAACTCATGGTATATCGCGTATACCAAAGCAGTTTGTCCTTTGTCATCCACTGCTTTAATTAACTCTGTTTTATTAAGAAGACTGTTGACCCAACGACAATTGTCGTTCTTTGTTGCTAAATGTAGAAGTGACTGACCCTCCTTATTTCTGAACTTAGCAATTGTACTTTTGTATTTGTCCAGAAACTTACAAATGTCATTTTCACTCACAGTTAATTGCAATAAATATCTATAATTCCTTTCGTGTAAATTCGCACCTTTTTCATACAGCAAATCACAAATGTCAAAGCGTTGGAATGTAATTGCCATTGCCAAGGCATTTATTCCTCTATTTAGTTCCATATTGATGTCAGCCCCAGATTTCAACAATTCTTCAACGACATCCTTGTTTTTTTGGCAACAGCACAATATCAAGGGTGTAAAACCGTCGTTATCTCTTGCATTAACATTTGCCCCTTTAGATATCAGGAAGAAAATAACATCTCGATGTGAATACTTTATTGCAATATGTAATGGAGTAGATCCAGTACTGTCTGTAATATAAACATTTGCGCCATATGTTACCAATGTTGTCACTATCTGAAAATTTCCACGTAAACAAGCTAAATGCTGGGGACTGGAACCACGTACATTTGTAGCATTGACGTTTCCTCCATTCTCTGAAAGCAATTGTACTGGAAGTAAACGGCAAGCAGAGCAAGCTATATGCAAAGGCGTGCATTCCGCCTGGTCGAACGCATTTATATTTAGTTGATTATGAATGAGTTTTTGAACTATTTCCGGAAAAAATCCTGAACAGGCTACATGTAAGAGTGAACGGCCATTGGTGTCAGTTGTGTTTAGATCCATTTTATTTTCAATAAGAATATCTATTATTCTTTTAAGCTTTTTAAAAACAATTTGATGAGATTGAATATTTTTTTCAGAACTCGCTGCATCTAATGCATAGTGGAGAGCTGTTCTCCCTTTGTCATCAACTACATTAATATCTGCCCCGTTTTGTAAAAGAATTGATATACAGTTATCGGACAAATGCTCTGCTGCAAAATGAAGAGGTCTTTGTTCATTGTCTGATGAAATATTGGCAAGAGCTCCTTTTGAGAAAAGGTAAGTAGCCAGATCTGAATTATCGTTTGCACAACTTATATGAAGAGCTGAGAGACCTCGCATACTCTTTGCATTTATCTCCGCTCCATGCGTTAAAAGAATCGAAATAATACCTTTATTTCCTTTAATGCAAGCTTTATGCATGCCATCTTGTAATTGTTGGTTGTTTAGTCCTTTCTTAATAAAGAGTTGTAGGATATTGCAATCTCCATTAAGGCAAGCTAGAGATAAGGGGGTATCGCCTGTATTAGACATTATGTTGATATCACATTCACTTTCAATGAGAAATTGGACGGTTCTAACGTGCCCTTCCATTATAGACTTATGTAATGGTGTCAGTCCTTGAGAGTCTTGCAAATTTATTTCTGCTCCCTTACACAAAAGTTGTGCAACAATTTCAACGAAATCATTTCGGCATGAGAGGGAAAGAGGTGTTTCTCCATCCTCATCTCTTAAATTAACGTTAGCCTCATTGGAAATTAATATCTTTATCACTTCTAACTGCCCGCTTTGACAAGCTGCATGAAGAGGTGAAAAGCCATCTTGATTCTGATAGTTGGCAGATGCCCCAAGTTGAAATAAATAACAAACTAAACTGCAATGTCCATATAAACTAGCCACCATCAATGGGGAAACTGTTTCGTCAAATAGTTGATAATTGGAAAGGAAGTCCGTCCGTAAGCAAACTTTGATTTGGATGAGATATTCCAATATTTCTAGCTTTCCAGTAATACAAACAAGTAGAGGAATAGGAACTTGTACCACTGGGCAGTACACATTATGGCTCGAGATTGTTAGGTTTGTTTCACAAAGCAAACAGTTATCATCATTCTTCATTCCAAAATCAATAAATTCACCAAGACTGCAAAAGACCTCACTATAATATTGAAAACATCTTTTCAAAATCTGAATATTTTCACTTAAGATTGCCAAATGAAGTGTGCTTGCTCGCTGTTCAAACATTGCTTTGAACAAAACTTCATTTTCTGACTCGAAAAGCCTTTCAACAAAAGCTGCCCAGTTGTAAATAATTGTCAAATGAAGAAATGTAATTCTACTATTTCCCAACAAATCTTCCTTGGAGAAAGAGTTACATGCTTTTATGTAAATCGATGGTAAATTGTTGCTTGTTTTCAACAGCGTTTCCTCTAATATATGTTTATCTACCAACAGGTCATATAAACAGATTTCAATTCTAGCATTTGGCATACACGGATTCTTGAAAATATCACTAACCAGTCCTTGGCTGATATCTTTCTGTATTCTTTTAACGTAAAACGTCAGCATATTTTCATCCAATTCTACAAAAAACAAATCTCCACTGTCGTCATTTCTTAATCTTCCAAGGGGTCTTAATCTATTTTGAAATATTTCTAATGATGAGAATCTTATCAGGGTTTCCGGTGATTGTTTTCCAAAGTGCCATAAAATGATATCCAACAGCTTTGAATGTATTAAAGAAAATGTTGAACTAACATGTTTTACATACTTTCCGCTTTGTCGTTTGAGCGCTGACAGTAATTCGGATGGATTAAGATCAATTTTACATGCTTCATGAATTTCATAAAGACATTCATAGTCTTCGTTCATTTTATGGAGACATTCAAAGACTTCATTTTGGTCTGCGTTTGATAAATACAAATCAAGTTTATCTTCAGCAAGGGAACAACAAACTAGAGAACAATATTCGTAAATGCTTTCTGGTTTCGGGTCGTCCATCAACAGATCAAGCTTAGAAACGAGTTCACTGAATGGATTGTCAAAAAAAGAAATCCAACGCTCTGGGTCAGCCCATATGTTAACGTAAAGCTTACAAAGAAGAGGGAAACAATCAATGTACTTTTCAAATATCTGCTTTTGGAATTGCAGGTCACATTTTAAGTGAGATTCCAAAATCCGCTTTCTCTCAATAAGAGTTAAATGATTCTCTTGTTTTTCCAAACTAAATAAGGTATTGGAAAATACCTTTATTCTTCTAAATGCACGGGTTGAGCTTATAACTAAACGACATGAAACGAGTAGTTTTGACTGAACTTGATCTTTGTTTTGCTTAAAATTCAAACATTTCATAATGTCTTCAGAATACTTTGACCATTCGTTAGCTTGATCATTAACTGAATATTCCCCACAAGGGTCATCAACAACAAAGACCTGTCGATTTCGTCTGTCGTGATACGCCATAATTTCTTCAGGACGGTTTATGGGTATGACAGAATATCTCTGTGTTCCCATTTTTAGGGCTATGTGATGAATGATGGCTGATTTTCCTGACCCTGGATTGCCAACAACCACAACACATGGATGTTCTTTGATGAGGTTTTCAACAGCTATGGATGATTTTATTTCTACAAAAACTTTATCTTCTTCTTCCCATGACTCTAATTTTTCTTCATTGAATTCTACATAGGATTATAAGAATTTATTATTACCGTTTGTATGATTTCTTTATTATTATTTTTTTTTTTGTTAATGTTGAAAAATTTCAAATTTAATAAACATAGTTTTTTTTTTCATTTATTGCTTTTGTTTTTGGTCACTTATATAAATAAAACAGTTTAATTTTTGTTCTAATAAATACTTAGGTACGTATATTGATGATTTCATGAAATATTGACAGCAATTACCAAGGGAAAAGTACAGGTAGAGTTAAATACTATTTGGTATACGTCGCTTGAATAGAGATTTCTCTTTAATTTCATTTGCATTTTATGCGTATACATAGCTCACCTCTAACATTCCAAGGGACCGTTTCTAACTGTTCCGTCCTCAGTTGTTTGATTTCTACTAGAAGTTCTAAAAGTAATTCTTTCTCAGATCCGTCAATTGGAGAAAATCTTAGAGCTTTAGCTTCATTCAGTAAAGCTGAACCTCCAAGTCTTCCAATAGCCTGCAAACAAAATTTAAATCAAGCATATATTACACACAAGTATTTTGAATAGTAAAAAATGATATGAAACTACACTGACATTTTTACGAGGGTCGTACAATAAATAATGCAACTTGCACTAAATGTTGACGTATCTGGCAACGGTGTCGCAAATAAGCATAAAAATAAATGAAATAGTTTTACAGAGCTTTACCAACCCCCATATTTGCTAAATCACAGTCATTGTGAGATTTTGTTTTGATCCAAAAAGGCTTGAATACAAACTGACGAAGTTTGTACAATTTCAGAAATGCCATGGAAACTGATATCCATCAGTGTTCTGGGGACCTCCTTAAAGATGTGCATGTGGAGGTGTTCTGGTCGTGTTTCTTAAACCAAATACCTACAAACATCTCTAAGCAGCACGACTTAAATGATACAAAGTCTGGCAATACAATGAGCACTTTTGAGGAAAGTTTATGTCACAGGGTTATTATTATTTACGATGTACTATTATGTCACTGTGTGCATGCGTCACTTCATTCATTCATTTTGTGAGTTCTGATGTCATACAGTGAGTATGGAATGTGTACAGGTGTGTTTGACTGGTTTTTCTAGTCATTGCGTATGGCTGGCGCACATTTTATGAGCCCTTGTATGAAATAATATTTTTTATCACTTCTTATGGAAACCCTCTCAGAGACAGACGATACTTCGGACTTACTTCGTTTGTAACCTATCCTAATACAAATAGGAGCCACTAAATTCTGTCTACATGGTAAGTTATTTTAATTAAACTATTTCATAATCAGTAAATTTTGAATTAAATACTTGATATACATTTCAGTTAAATGTTAAATGTGTGAATGGGTGGTACTTAAGGTATTCATATTTATTGTAGACCACAATAAACCATACCATTTGCTATAATTCCATTTGATTTAAGTGGTGTATCATTATTAAAATATTATTTAACTGAGTTGTATGTGTTTTAGAGATACACGTATCCACGTATTGCGACTTAATATAAAAGTTACACCCTTTGACATTTACTTTGGTAGAACTCACGTGACTATCAGTATTTAAATAGTGTATCCAAGAGGTGGGTTCAACATAGGTCATACAGGTTAATAGCTCTCGTTTGCTTTAGAAAATACATTGAACTTTTTATACATTTTTGATATTTTAGGGACCAGACTAATCTTGTGCAGACTCCTTACTTTCATACAAGTTGTATAAAAATATAATGCGTCTTTTGTCATTCGCACAAGTTTGTACAACGTTAGGCTCATCGTAAACAAAAGCTTAGAAATGAATGACCGTTCTCGATTTACTATAGAAAATTACAAAAGTTGTCTGACCCCTACCACATTGTATAGCTTTGCTCTTTGTATATTCATGAATTTCAGTGGTATTTGTTGAATTGTATTGTTTTGATATCAATCAAGGATTTGCGATAAAAAAATTATTTGATTCTTTATTTTTTTACATTTTACCGGGCTCATAAGTGCACTCGTTCTTTTCATATTCCCTTATATCAGATATAGTCGAATATTTTACCCCCTCAACATCTGTCCAGCTAGAATTGAATTCATTGGTGTCCATCTTTACATTTGTTGAATGGGCAACATTGTTCCTGTAGAACTTAATTCGTGCTAAGTCAGCCCCAATACTGAAATCTGACGGATTAGGTAAAATATCGAATCCTCCTGTTGGTGCTGGTGTAGAGGGACTCATGTTTCGTAAAAGGCAGATTAAGAGTGTTACATCAAAGTCCCTTGACACAGGATTGTTTCCTAAAACAATGAAAAATGAAATTTCGCACAAAAATCTGTTATCACAATGTTTTAACTGCCAAAAAGTGCGAGAAACTCTCCAGTAAAAAAAAAAAAAGAAAAAGATGTAAGGAAAAGTGAAAGTCGAACCATATCATCAACCATATTATCAATCATGAACATATATTGATTATTTGCAACCTAAACTGTAACATACGCCTAAACTTTTAGAAAATGGAATCTATTTCATAAAATATGAAAATAACGAACAATATTCATGCGCTATAGTATATTAAACAATACAAAATAGAAGCAGAGCAGACACAGACCTCCAAAATATCAGAGGCGTTTTAATAAGCCATAGTACGATTTTTAACATTATCTTGATACATACCTCCAAAAAGTGTGTTCCACTGGACCTGATTAATCACTTTCTTTACTTTTAAGTTTGACAACTTAGTTTTCTCTGATGCCAGATCAGCAGCTAGATTACTTGGAGGATGGACAGTATCAAAAAAGGTTCTAACTGCTTTGGGCGCTCTCTTCAGAACTAGATTAACAAATCGAAGAAAGTTGGATTCCTGTGGTGACACAGTGGACGTGGTTCCTGCAGTGGCTGGAGCAGCTCTAGACGGGGGTACAGTAAGAGAAGAGGAGGCCATGGTTTGTGCTAAATGTGTTGATTTTGATGAAATCTCACTGTCCTGCTATTGAGATGATGCTGTGGAATAGTCAGAAATTAAAAATAATTTGTCTTCTGTGAAGAAAAAAAATACAACGTTACTGGTACACCGCAATTTCAAAGGTTAACTTAAAGGAAGCTCTAAACACTATACACTAAAGAGTTCATTTGATACAGGTTTGTTCGCAATTCAAGTTTTCTGCCCTCAGAAGTAAGAGAGTATAAAAGGTTATTTACAATCATTTAAAGAACTTGTATTATATCAGAAAATATTTAGTATTTATACAAAGGAGAAGTAAATGAATTTATTTTTCCATTGACTTTCACTATGTAAGTAAACAAAAGGGATTTTTGCTCACGATTTGCCTATTGTCTTTGAATATTTTGCTGCAGAAATAAGGCAGGTACCCTATGCTGAAAATTATAGAAGTAGTCCAATTTTGTACACCTTTATATGATATATTTTACTCCAAGTCGAAAAAGCACTTTTGAATTAGTGTTTAAAGCTTCCTTGTAGCTACATTTTAAAAAAAAAAAAGATATTAAAATGGACTTTTTTACTTGTTCCAGATCTATATGGTGTGATTTTGTACATACCAAAATGGCTCTAACATCACTCCTTACCTTAAGATGTTTCAGTATACATGTTTCATTTTTTTAAGTTGAATTTTCCTTATCTGAAGCATATAATTCTTTTAATTTTACAATGCCTTTCGAAAAGGAAAGTCCGGAAGGCTGTAACTGAACCTACTTACTGTTGATAACTGATTTCCTTAAACCATGAAATATAATACATGCAACAGACATACAGCACATGAAAGGGTATGCATGTAATATTATCCCTTATTCTTTGATCTTTGTTACACACACCTTCATACACCCACCCTCACACACCCTCATCTCTCTCTCTCTCTCTCTCTCTCTCTCTCTCTCTCTCTCTCTCTCTCCCCCTCTTAACCCTCCATTTTTCGTACAGATAATTTGGACTTATCGTCATGTATTTAATTCTTTTCTGAGAAATACAATTTTGAAGCAATACATGAACAACCAGTTCACAAATCTTTTTAAAAAAATTAAATAGAACAGGATATGCTTACATGTGCCTTTGTATTACAACAAGGTCAAGGTGATAAGCAGACTTAAAGTAGATACGAAATCAGATCGAATAAACGTGTCGACAAATCCAGTATATATTTTTACATTTCACATGTATCATGTACTCACACTATTACGTAAAGGTTATATTTTCAGAAATATACAATAAAGAATATTTCTCATATACCACACCCTACTACAAAACATCCTTGTGTGCCACTATAACTTGATCTTTAATCAAACTACCTTACCTTTGTAAACGTTCCAATATTAAAAAAATCATATAAAATAAAATCAAAAGTAGATAGAAACTACCTGAGAATCCTTAAAACCACGTTCCTAACTGTTAAAAGGATCAGGTTTTTGAAACGCATTTCTCCATCTATTTTAGATATACTGAACCACATCCGGAACACATTAACATGAAAATGCAGTGAAGCAAATCATTGCACCAGGGAAAAAGATCACCTGGGATGAATTCTATTAATGCAAGCTTATTTAAAAGTGGAAATAAGTAGTAATCACAGTTAATTAAGCAAAGAATTGTCAATAAGTATTTTGTTACGTGTGATACATGTAACTGGAAGAGCATTGAAATGGTTTAATTCATGAATGAATATTAAAGGTATAGAGTCTATAAATAGATTCAGCAGGCAAGTAAAGACTGTAAGTTGTAAGTTACTTAAATAACGTGTAACTTTAAATTTTTGTTTGCACTAGTTCTGTAGTTACTTTTGTTCTCTCGTTTAACATAGTTTCTTGATTTTCCTTTTGTGTAAATTTTTCTTTTCCTAAACTGTTCACACATATTTCCTATTTCGTGTATTCTAAATTTAAGACAGGGATTTTTCGTCCTAAATATAGACCTTTTTATTTGAAAACGCTACCATTTATATGAATATTACAATAGTCATATCAATATCCACGTAATTTTAAATAGCGTTAATTTAAAATCATGTAAGATCAAGTAACGGGGTCGGGTACATTGGATAAATAAGAGACAGACATTTTAAAGAAGGAAGATACTTTTTTATGATCAAGAACATTACAACAAATGTCCATGATTGCATAAAAGAAATAATTTAAAAAAAAAAAAAAAACCTTAGCCATATACCTTACACGTTTACATGCAAAGTTCAGCAATAATGTATAAAAGGTGACAAGATTTTGATCAGGTTGATATTATTAGTTATTTAGGCGTCATAATGTTTTTAGAACTGATTTACAATCTGTCCTAAAAATTTCAACCATTTTCAGGAAATGTATAATCAATAAATTTGTGTGGTGTCCTGAAGGTAGGATGGGGTTACAATTTAAGATAAAAAAATAATTTGAGAATAAATAGAAATTCTTTCAAGTATTTAAATAATTTTCTTAGAATAATAGAATCATAATAAATCAAACATTTTTCAACATCCTTTTGCAGGGTAGACTCGGGTTTATCTGACACAGATACAGGAGATATATAGAGTTCTACTAAAAGGGTCTTTTTTCTATTTTCTTTGAAAGGGGGTGGGTGGTTAATAGACCATCTTTTAAAACATCCCCAAAACAGCGAAACCATAATTCAAATCAAACTATAAAGCACTCTACTTTTCTTTATGTTTATACAAATTTAATCAGATCATTACTAATATGAGATTTGATTTTGAATGAAAATAGATCATAAGTTTACAAACATGGAAAGAAAATTACGAACAAGAGGCCCAGGGGCCACAGCCCTCACCTGAGCACATCAGGCTTGAAATTACTCCAACCCCCCTCCAGGCGTTCATCATTTGAACAAACTAGAATCTACACTACCTGAGGATGATTCCATATAAATATCACTAATCATAGCTTTGAAGTACTTGAAAAGAAGATTTTAAAAGGTTTCCCTATATATCCCTATGTAGAACTTGGGTCGGCCATTTTGGCCCCACCCTAGCCCCGGGGGTCATGATTTGAACAAACTTGAATCTACACTACCTGAGGATGATTCCACATGAGTTTCATCTTTCCTGTCCTAGTGGTACTGGAGAAGAAGATTTTTAAAGATTTTTCATATATATTCCTATGTAAAACTTGGGTCGGCCATTTTGGCCCCACCCTAGCCCAAGGGGTCATGATTTGAAAAAACTTGAATCTACACTACCTGAGGATGCTTCCACATGAGTTTCATCTTTCCTGGCGCAGCGGTTCTGGAGAAGAAATTTTTTTTAAAAATGCCATTAATTTTTCTCTAATTCATAATTATCTCCCCTTAAAAAAGGGCCTGGCCCTTCATTTGAACAAACTTGAATCCTCTTTACCCAAGGATACTTTGTGCCAAGTTTGGTTGAAATTGGCCCAGTAGTTCTTGAGAAGGATGAAAATGTTAAAAGTTTCATCTTTCCTGGCCCAGTGTTTCTTGAAGAGAAGATTTTTAAATTTTTTTCTTATATATTCCTATGTAAAACTTGGGTCGGCCATTTTGGCCCCACCCTACCTCCGGGGGTCATGATTTGAACAAACTTGAATCTGCACTACCTGAGGATGATTCCACATGAGTTTCATCTTTCCTGGCCCAGTGGTTCTGGAGAAGAAGATTTTTAAAGATTTTTCTTATATATTCCCATGTAAAACTTTGATCGGCCATTTTGGCCCCACCCTAGCCCCAGGGGTCATGATTTGAACAAACTTGAATCTACACTA
>PRKT01000272.1:154337-183019 GCA_003671525.1 Saccostrea glomerata | reverse complement strand
TTGTTATACTAGAGAGGAATAATGGTAGTTTTGAAACAAAAGTAGATTTTCCCATTCTCTTGTTTCTTTTAAATTCATTTTTATTCAGTAAAACCTACAAAATCACGTTTTTTGGTCAAATTTTAGGAAGAATTTACAGGGGAAACAATAGATGCCGTAACCATGGCAACGAGACATTTTTTGAAATAAAAAAATATAAAACCATTAATGATGTGACAGTGTGAGTACACACAAAAAGTTTCAAAGAAATTGAAAATGTAGCGTGGCCAAGCATTATTGATATTGTTTGATAATTACAGAGAATTGATATTAAATTGTAAAAGTCAGTCGTCAACTGTAAAAGTAAGTCTCTTCATAAAACTCAATAACCACATATTGACCGTTCACTAAAGTCCATAATAGGTATTTTCTAAAAAAAAAAAACTCAAAATGAATGGACTGACACAGTACTTACTGAACAGACTCAACTCGCAATGGTTAAAAAACGCTTATTATATTATGACGTCACGTTCTACGTGACTTTGGTGCAACCGAATGTTGTGTCGTGCGATATCATTTTCCGCGTACGTGCTTTTGCGTCGACATCACAAAAGGAGGAATATCACGTGAGTTCTTTCAGCCAATGAGGATTACGAAAATAATCTTCTTATATAATAATACTAAAATATTGCTTATTCAAAATTTAAATTTAGGGTTTTTTTCCTTCATTTTTAGAATATATTTATCAAATATACTGAGAGAATTTATGACAGTTTATTAAATAGTTAATTTTTGACCTGTATAAAACAGTCCACTGGACAAATTTACTCTCTGGACAGGCTGCATGTGAAGAACAGGAATCCAATATAAACATTTTTAAAATACCATGAAAGGGGAAAAATATCTTTTTCTTCAAAAAAGCATTTGGCCACAAATAGTTCCTCACTGATATTAATGCTTTTGGTATGGAATTTAATCACAGAGTTTTATCTTAAAATATTGGCATTGTAGAATCCAATTTTATGGTAAGGGCATCATGCAGAATCTATTAAAATATAGGTTAAGATAAAAACGGATCAAAATATCAAAATCTGCATTTCTTGTAATCAAAAATGCAGGTTAAATTTCATTACCTTTTACATGGACAGTTAAGATAAACAAAAATACTGTTCTGCATGCCTACTTTTTATTTAAAAAGAATTATCGTTTTTCTTATCGCATAAAATATGTCATCATATAGAATTTTCAGTTGGCGTTAAGAAATTGGCACAAAAAGCTTAACTCAATAGGGTTAAGTGTTAGATTATTAGATTTGTTTTAAAAATTTTGCCACTTATTATTAATTTATTTACATTTAAGGATTACTTCACATCTTTAATTGTATAAAAATTATAGCTGTATTCCTCGTTCTAAAATTATTATGAGAAAGAGAAAAAATATTTTCATACGCCGATATTCCGTCAAAAATATAGTCTTGGCTAGATTTCAAATTCAGTATACTACTTTTATTTAAAGGTACTTGGACACAGATTCGAAGTTAATATTTTCTCATTTTTTCTACATATCACGAATTATACATTTTAACAGCATTTCACACAAAAATTAATTGAAAATCTTATTTCATTTAAAAGTTATTAAAACTTTAAATTTTTTGGCGGGTTTGATTGACACATCCTTGCACTTTCACAAATTTAAACTTTATTCTTAATCCTTAGGAAAAGTGGCAATTTTGATGTGTTTTAATGAGAAATATTAAAACTTTTACCAAGAAAAATAATTTTATTCAGAGTAGAAATGTTAGAAAGCAAAACACCTTCACAAGTATCGTCATTCCGAACTAAGAGATGCGTACAGAGTTTAGCAAATCGAGCAACTCGTGTTATGTACACAGTTTTTGTAAACAGGGCTCGAGTTCTGTTATTGTTTATATTTAGAATTCACCGGGTGCGTTCAATCGTCACAGTCTGCTTACCACAACTGCACGGACTGACAATACATTGTGTGTTTGTTTTGCTTTCGAACGTGTCTACGCTGAATTTTCTGGATTATAGTATTAATATTTTTTCATTTATACAAAACGAGATTGCCACTTTTCCTAAGGATTAAGAATAAAATTAAATTTGTGAGAGTGCAAGGATATGTCAATCAAACCCGCCGAAAAATTTGAAATTTCAATATCTTTTAAACGAAATAAGATTTTTAATTAATTTTTGTGTGAAATGCTATTAAAATATATAAGTCGTAATATTATATAGAAAATGATAACTTCAAATCTGTGTCTAAGTACCTATAACGCTTTCAATATACAATGTATCTAGGGGATAAACACTTAGAACAGAGCCTTCAAAATCCAGCCACACCTTTATTCAACGTACTTGGAAGTTTGATGTTTCTTAAATTTCTTATGCCACTAGAAATCCAGTAACTAGATGCATATTTCCCCATCCTATGTCAATAATAAAAGCGTTTAAGATATAGTGATTCTCGGATTTTCACAATTCTTATGACGCGACCAAAATTTGAAGCTGTCTATATAACAACTAAACATAAACAATAAATTATCAACTTCTAAATTTATTTATCCAGTGAAATTTGTAAAACTATCAAAAAAGGTTTATAAAAGATCAAGCAATCGTATATAGTGACATATGATTTATACAAAACGAGATTGCCACTTTTCCTAAGGATTAAGAATAAAATTAAATTTGTGAGAGTGCAAGGATATGTCAATCAAACCCGCCGAAAAATTTGAAATTTCAATATCTTTTAAACGAAATAAGATTTTTAATTAATTTTTGTGCTATTAAAATATATAAGTCGTAATATTATAGAGAAAATAATAACTTCAAATCTGTGTCCAAGTACCTTTAAAGCTGAACACGACTCGTAAATAGGCATACGCCATTTTCGATAGCATTATCTACGATAGATCAATACTAGGGTAGACTCGTCGCATTCGTTACACTTGACTGCTTTATTGTCACGGGTATAGGCGCGGAATGACCCGTGTTCGTGCTGGTTATCTTGCATTACCTTTCTTTATATTTTATTGCAGTTACGTTTATCTGTGTTGTTTGTATACTGCACTGACTTATACAACTATAATTGTTAACTTATTTGGTATCTTATTTTCCTACATTAGACCAAGTATTACGTTATTATTCTCGCTTCCGAGTTCTGTGTAGCATATGTCGTCTTCACCGGTGTCGATTGATTACACTGAACAGTGACTATGTTCTCCCCTATTTATAGGGGTCTGCAGAGTAGCGAGAATCGGGAACAAAAATGGCGGACAGATTCCTTTTACGAATCGTCTTCAGCTTTAAAGTAAGTGTTGTACAGTTGTTATGAGGGGAAAACGTGATTTTTAATTTTTTTTTACATCAAATCTATTACATATAAGCATATTGATTTTGTATATTCTATCTAGTCAGAAACAAAACAAAAATCCCTCCTATCAGAATGCAGATCTTCAGGGAGTGTATTTTTAAGTATATGGTTTATAGTCGTGTTCAAAAGGTCTAGGCTTATCCAACAATCCAGGATCATAATTTAATCTAAGAATAAATGGGAATGAATGAATTATTTTAAGATTTATTTTTTTTTTATAGAAAAATAGAACAATAATAAGTCAAACTTATGTTCATGCATTTTATCTATTTGGATACAGGTGACAGAGTGAAGTGTAATGGCACAATCAAAACTATATATTGAAAAAGTATTTTAAAGTACGAGGGGTTATCAAAAAGTTTGTGGACTAGCGTCATAAAATTAAAACCGCTTTAGGCACATCAATGAATTTTAAAATATCTAGTAATCATCATCTTTTTCTATCTATATTATAAAACATAAATCATAAATTTTATTTTTTAATAGATTAGTAATGTTTTTGTAAGCAATGGTATGTCCAGACGGCGCAAACTCGAAAACGACGTTTTTGCGACCTACGTGTAACTGAGAAAAACTCTTTTGATATGATCATTTGACATCCAAAAATCCCGTTAATTCAGGTACGTGTCGGGACACAATTGTTCCGTAAAATATGAAATTTTCACTTCATTCTTCAAGTTCTATGAAATTTTATCTCAAATATTACAAGGAATGTCCAAACAAATGAGGCCTTGAGAATGCGTCAAAAGGGGTGAGGGGTTTACGTCTCGAAAATTCTATAAAGTTTTGCCCTTGAAAAAACTGTTATAACCCTAAAATATGTTAAAACTGGCTACAGAGAAATAATATGCATCCAGAGTTCTTTTCTTTTAATGTCAAAAAAGATTCAGTGAGAAAAAGGATACGCAATTAATGTCGATTTGCAGTCAAGGTGTGAAAAATCAATCACGTTTAAAAATGACGTTGATCATGAGTTGTAGATATTGAACTCCCAAAAGCAAAATATGCCGGCACAATCAAGCGCGGATCTCTCCCAATGTATTAATCCATTTGGAATATTATTTTCATTGAAGGCCACTGTTCATGACATTGTAGAGTCATTTATCTCATAAGTGTGAGTGATATAGGCCGTTGGATAAACTTATACTTTATCAATGGGTAGATGCTTTATCAATAGCACTTCCGGTTTTGACATGATACCTCGCTTCAAGATTTTATTTTATTGAAACTATCATTGTGAAAATAATTGCCCATATAAAACGAATGATAAAGGGCAATCATATCGTTAAAAGCAAGAAAAAGACTCGTATATGTCAAAAAAGTGTCTTATTTTATCAAGGAACCTAAGCTGTATTGGCTACTTGAAGACAGATGCACCCCCCCCCCCCTTTTAAATCGTTTTCGGAAAAGGTAAAGACTAGCACTCAGGTTGTTGTTATAAGATTCGTTTAACATCTTCAAAAATGATTTCTTATATTATACTGCTTATGCCTGCCTAGCACGCACTTGTAATGTATGTGTAACTTACCATATGGATCTACAATGAATCTACAAGTAGGCCCCTAACCACGAAACCACGAACGATAGTATCGTTCTCTCGCCTACCTCTAAGTCAATTCTTAAAAGTTAACATATTCGAATGATTTTTAAAAATTTTATAGATACTTATATGAATTTTCATAAAACGTTTCCTATTTGGGATACCAAAGAGAGATAACTCTATAATTTTGGTAAAACTGGTTTTTCACTACAGAAATCAACGAAAAACGGATTTTTCAAAGTCAACTTCTATAATCTGGACACATGATAGATTCATCCCACTGCAAAATTCTAACTTTTCAAACCGTAAATGCAGAGTAATTTTCCTTTTTATTGAAGGAATTAACTATCTAAAAAAATAAACAATACTTCATTATCCTATCCTTGTTCTTGATCGCTCGAAGTGAGTCTCCGGTCCCGATTTTTTTCCCTATATAACTAAGCAAATTCACTCTTGATTTCTCGAACTCTTGATCTCTCGAAACCCTTGATCCCTCGAAGTCAAAATGCAGTCCCGCTGTGCATATTCTATTGAAATTTACCCTTGATACCTCGAAGTCGCTATGTTTTTACAACGTTACATCATTACCTGGACATTTAATGGCGCCAGGCAGAAGACGCGGGTCTCGTGAAACGGGATGTTTATTTAGGTGACACTTATACTGCAAGGTTATAATTGATCTATAATTAATCTTAGGTTGCCTATATGCTATTAAAATAATTATCATCGACTGTATTACGATAATTTTGAATCGCTGTGTAACTGAGAAATTGTAATTGCAAATAACAAGACGAAATACTTAATAAATTTAATTCGAATTAGTGTCAAAGTTTAACGAAATATGAAAATTCAGAAACGCCTCATTTTCAATATGACGACTATGGCTGGACAAATACTAACCGAACTTAGTTCAATGTACATGTTTGGAAAAGTCTGAATTCTATGCACCAGTGCGCGCGACGCTGGAAAAATGTCGTTTTCATATAACGAATGCGTATAGTATGATGTCCGTATGATAAAGAATAAATACATAAACATGAACAGACGTTTACTTTACTCAGTTTAATAATTATTCATCTAAAATACGCAAACATATCGTTGTTTTATAAAACCACGTGTATAAGGTTAGCACTTCGTAAAAATCATTACATCCGGTAAAACTAATTTAAAAACCTGTCAAAAAAACCCGGAAAATTCCGGACTCTTGAGAACTCGAACTCTTGATCTCTCGAAGTTTTTCCTCGGTCCCGCGGACTTCGAGGCATCGAGTGTAACCTGTACCTATGGTAGAATCGTATAGTTGAAACATCGTACATATTAAATATAAATTCCCCTTAACAACATCCACTTTGGAAACATCAAATAATATTTTTAAAAGATATCTTTGCTTTAACATTATATAAGTAATATAACGTAGGGTTACGTCATTGTACTGCAGTTCGAAAATGGTTATTTTTATTACAACAATGTGACCTTTATTTGTGCGAAAAACCATGTGAGCTTAAAAAGTGCGTTGAGTTGTATTTAACGATGGACTTCACGTTTGACGTCAAGTTCTATCCCTTCAGTTGTCATCATTTTTGTCGGTCTACCAAACGCTTTTTCCATCGGATAACCAGAGTATTTATCATTAAACCTCTTAAACCGTGATTGATGCATAAATCTGTGTCGTTATATCTCTCCTAGCTCTTTTGTCCATATGAACAAGGGGATGAACCTGGTCAAACCCCGTCCACATAGCATTGGGTGATAATTTTGTGCGATGCCCAATCCCTCGACAATTCCGTTTTTGGCTATACCTCATTCATAGTGTTTGTGCATGAAACGTCATTATTTCTAATTACGTAAGTTATTTAAGGCTACGTATGGAGGTTTCTATGCAAGATATTTAATTAAACACAAAATTGCTATGCATTATACCGTATAGAAAATGTTAAACTTGTTTTCTTATACAATCTTGGTACCCATGATATGCGATAGCCAGCACATGTTATATTATCATATAATGACGTCATCAACCTGTACTACACAAGTTTATAAGAAACATCAACAAAATCGCTCTGGTGCAAGGACATACCTTACTTTGTTTTAGAGAAACAAACCATAAAGAGACGCAGAATATTCCTAGGATTTAAGATATTGCTGCACAAATGTCGACACTAGATTTATCAAGTTACTATTAGTACAATTCAATTCTAAGTTGAAATAGGGTAATAGTTCAGTGTTAGTTTCCTAACATTTTATCAATTAAAAAAGTGCATAGGATTTGTGCAGCAATTTTATTGATTTTAAGAAAATTCTCCTAAATAGTATACTTTATTTTTTTAGAAAATAAATAGGATATGCCCTTGCCCCGACTGTTTTGTTGATGTGTTTTATTTCCTTGATAGGGGAATCACAATGACATCACAATATGATAATGTGCACTTGCATTAATATACGGTGGGTACTAAGTATGTACATAAGAAAATTAATTTGAACTTTCTCCGTACATAAAATTTACAGTTTATACATTATTATTACCTAATTTGAATAGAAAAGCTTATACTTAGCCTTAACTTACTAGCGTCATGTCAAAGTATTGGTTTCTTACATAGGAGTTCTCTCGATCATAAAGTTTCTAAGGATATAATTTTTGTCACATTCCTATTAAATGTAGCCTGGTAATAAAGGAAACCTTGCTGTTAAGTCAAGCAATTGACTTGCACCACTCATCGACATTTCACATCCCTTAAATGTTGTTTATAAATGCATATGACATTCGGACCTAATTTTTTTTTTTTGCCAAAATGAAAATAATTAAATTTTTCCATAATAATGAAATATCCAAAAAGATTTGCTTGACAACCATTATATATACGAGGTAAATTACAGAGTACATGCATACACTTTATTAACTCTGTACAACTTACTGAACTGTTATGCAACATACACCTCATGTTCACCTCATAGAAATAGAAAATTACCATTTTCCCGCAAGCACCTTATAGCGTGGTACACATTTCTTTAAAGTTTAGAGTAAATAAAATGCGTGACTGCGGGGAAACGATATGTGAGTGACTGTGGGTAAGGGAGTTAAGCATGCACCATTTCATTAAAATATAACTTGTACAGAGAGATGACTTTATTTTTTTATATATTGATTAACGTCAAAAAATAGAATGCAATGAATGTAAGAACCTTTCCAAAAATCAGTAAACTTTTTTTATTACATATTCATTTGACGTCAATTCATAAACAAGTTTAATAGGCATAATTTAACAATAATTTCAAGTAATATGAGTTTGAAGAAAAATATGCATCTTTATCTTAATAAAAGTCCAAATTATTAAGAAAATAAAATTAAAATGCATGCTTAGAATTGAAAGATATTTTTATCAAAACGTATGATTATTTCGCGACAACTCTTTTTTACCTTTAGACTGTACATAAACAATATTCTTTTTATAATAATCTTTTGACAATAATAATCTTTTTACATTAATGATAAGCGTACGTCTCTCATTCAATACAATTCACATAGTCACGACAGAAATTAGTATTCAGATGAACTAAACGAGTCTCATCAAAATTGAAACACAATGAAATATTATAAATACCTGTATATGAAGAAATAAGTTGTTACATGAATGTCATATTTTTCTTTGATTAAAAATTACTTGTTCTATCGGTAAACTAATTTTGGAATATTCCGATTTACCCAGGATTCATAAAAGCTTTAAAATTGGCTGTTGAATACTCCGGCAAATATAGGTTGTTTTTGGTTGGTTCTTATTTTTTCTATTCAAACGAAAAGATGTGGTTTCTTTCTTGCCGCAAAGTACCGATAACCGTGTGGATAATGGTAATTTGCGGAACGGAACGGAACATGATTTGATCATTTTGAAAAATTAATATTGTTTCTTTCCTCTTCTTTTCAATATATAAATGGTGTTTAATTTACTTACAGAAAACTGTGTTTCGTTCCGTTACGCTAAATATTTATACCCACACGGATATTGGTATTTAGCGAAACGGAACGGAACCAGAGAATGACCATACTGGCAAAGCGCGACAACTCTCTTTACCTTTAGACTGCATTTGAACCATATTCTACATTTTATTTCATGATCCTCTACTTCAGACACTCGACACTTTTTTGGGGTTGGTTTCGTAAGATATAAAATGGCAGAATAATTTGTAATAAAGTGACGTATTATATTCATTTTTTTTTTTACATATAATATTTTCATTTTTATTCCCCTCCCCCTGGGGTGCCTCACAACTGGTTCAGTCCCGTTCCGTTTCGTTCCGCAAAGTACCATTAGCCATTATTTCAATATTTATTTCCCTAACAGGGTGAGCTTAAACGAAATAAAAATGGAAGTTTATTATAAATTTTGATACCCCGTTGTTATGTAACGCACCGCTTTGAATGCGAGAAATCATTTTCAAAAGACAAGTATGCTCTTTGAAAAGGGCTAACAAGGGTGCAGACGTCACGGAGCAGCGAGAAGCAATTTTGTTTCGCACTCAGGAAACCTATTATTTTTTAAGTAGACTATGCTCTGAAAGAGATTATTACATTGATTTAAAAGATAGAATGATTGATTGGATATTGTTAAACGTCCCTCTTGAGAATTTTTCACTCATATGGAGACGTCACCGATGCCGGTGAAGGGCTTCAAATTTTGACCTATACTCGGCACTCAGGGCCATTGAGCAGTGAGGGTTCTTTATCGTGCCAACGCCTACCGTGACACGGGACCTACGTTTTTAAGGTCATATCCTAAAGACCCGTGACTTTCACTTCTAGTTCCGAGCGCTTGGCGAAGGAACAGTCACTACATTTGTTTACGTCTTAGGTATGACGCGGCGCCGCGATCGAGAATCGAACCCGGGCCTCCCGATCTCGTTTTAAAAGATAGAACAGATAGGATAAATGTAAAGCATAATAATCATTTATTACTATTGAAACTTTAAAAAGTATTATTGATTGTACAAAAATATATTTCAATTAAATATGAAATTATATAATGTTTATAAAAAACTCAAAAAAATTACAGGAAAATAATCCTTTTGATGAATTTAGTCATTTTTATCTTACTGAATTTCAATTCAGCAAATGAATTATAGCAGAATTTTTTTGTAATCATTATTTACCCTGATGCATTATTACATGTATACCTGATTTAAGATCTGAATGCATTGCGTATGTGTTGATTTGTAGTATTATGTATCAGAATATGTATACAAATTGTCATTATGTAATTTTCTTTTAAAAACTCTCATAGTATTACAAATATGGAGGAAAATGTCCACATAGAGCATAATGATAGGCATCATTACCAGATCTGTCCTTTGTTTTAATGTCAACACCGAGAGCAATAAGATGACCTATCATCATACGACTATGAGCTGCATAATGAAGTGGTGTACACCCTGCTAGGTTTTGTCGATTAACTAGCTCTTGAACCAAGGGGTTATCGGATTCTATAGATAGGAATTTTTCAAAACAAATGTGCTCATCTGATATTAAGCAGGTATAATGCAGGAAGGTATTTCCTAGAACATCTGTACCTGATAGAAAATTGAGATATTCGTGCGTTTTAACTCGCTTTGTACTAATGTTTTCAATTATTTGATTTCTATCTCTCCTTAAAAACAGAAGTGGCCAAATTTCCAACTGAAAGATGCTTCGATCGAAAATTGTAGATCTACACCATGCATCTAAATCCTCTGCTTGAGTGATCCAATTACGTTCACTCGTTTCCTGACATTCTGGAGAGAGACTAGGTATCGTGCTAATGTGCAAGCTCCACAATTCATCGGGAAGTTTTGCTAAAATAATATTATACAGCTCCAAATACTTAGCGTGATTTAAAGCTTCTGTAACTATTTTGTCACATGCAGGCATAACAAAGTAATTGTAATCATTTCTAAAATTACTATACACTGTATTTCTCAATACTCCTCGAACAGTGTCATGATTGCCATGATTAAAAGCTATTTGCAATAGACTTTTTCTATATTGGTGTTGTAAATGTACAGGCACACCGAAATTCACATCAAAAATCATTTCTAATAATTTCTGTACATAAACAGTATTTCCTTTCTCACACGCTCTTTGAAATTCTACAAAAATTACAGTTTTTAGTTTGTTTTTTGTTGAAAGTAGTTTGGCTATCCTATAATAAGTATCGTGAATCGCGTAAAAGAAAGCACTGTGTCCTTCGTGGTCTATTGCTTCTAATAAATCAGACTGATCAAGTAGTCTGTCAACCCAGTGTACGTTTTTCATAATTGCTGCCAAATGTAGTAGTGACTTTCCATCTTCATTTCTGAAATTAAGCACGACATTCTCATATTTGTCCAAAAACCGATTAATGTCTTCTTTTTGTTTTAAACTTCGTAACAAATACATATAATTTCTTTGATGAAAATAAGCACCTCTCTCGAGCAGTTCGTCAGCTATGTTATAATTACCATTTGTAATTGCCATTGTTAGAGCATTTAATCCTTCGCTTGTTTCGTCATTAATATTTGCCCCATACTTTAATAATTCCTGAACAAAAATCTTATCAGTTTGGCAACCACACAAAATTAATGGTGTCAATTCATTATCATCTCTTGTATTCACAATTGCACCATTGGTTAATAAGAAAAAAAGCATACATTGATTGCCACTTTTGACAGTTATATGTAAGGGTGTCAATCCAGTTTTGTCTGCAATATTAACATTTTCACCCCTTTGCAAAAGTGATGTCACTATATGAGTATATCCCATAAAGCAAGCTAAATGAAAAGGAACGAAACCTTGTATGTTTCTAGCGTTGATGTTCGCACCTTTCTCTACAAGTAGGTTTACTGTGAAAAGATGGCCACTTAAGCATGCTATATGCAAAGGTGTGTGACCGCTTTTGGAGCTTGCATTGACATTGGATCCATAATGAATAAGTGTTTTGACTACTTTTGGAAAATTTCCTGCACAAGCCATATGTAACGGGGAACAATCGTTGATGTCAGCTGTATTTATCTTGATTTTATTCTTAATGAGGATATCTATAACCTTTTCAAGGTTCTCTGAAACCTCATGATTAGAATGAATAAACTTTTCGGATTTAACATTGACTACAAAAGGAAAATTAAAGGTGGGAGTTTTAACCTTTCTTTTTGGCATATCTTTAGCTAAATATCGATTGTAGGTAAAAACATTCTTTATTCTACCTTCAATTTCTTCTATTTCATTCGAAAAGAATTCCTCAGAATCTGTTGTTTGTAATGCGTAATGAAGAGCTGTTCTCCCTAAGTGATCAAGAGCATTTATCTCTGCATTGTTCATAAGTAGAATTAATACACATTTTTCGCATAACTGATGTGAGGCGCAATGAAGAGGCGTTTGTTTATCATCTGATTGAATATTTGGATTTGCTCCTTTGGAAATCAGTTCAGTAACAAGACTTGGATGTCCATGTGCACAGCTAAAATGGAGAGCTGAAAAACCTCTGGAATTTTGAAAATTTACCATTGCTCCGTGATCTGTAAGTATGGAAATGATATTTGTATGCCCTTTTACGCAAGCTTTCAACATACCATCCTGTAATTGTTTCCTCTTTATTTCCTTCATTAGTAACAGTTTCAATATACAACAATTTCCATGAAAACAAGCAAGAGAAAAAGGCGTTTCACCATTCTCAGAAGTTATGTTGATATCACATCCATTTTCAATAAGAAACTGAGCTGTTTGTATGTGCCCTGCAGAAATAGTTTCGTGTATTAGTCTCAATCCATTAGAGGCACATACATTTATATCTGCTCCGTTACGCAGCAATTGATCAACAATAGCCGTAAAATCATTGATGCATGCAAGAGAAATCGGTGTTTCTCCATCGTTATCTTTTAGATTAACATCAGCACCAAAGGAAAGTAAAGTTCGAATTACTTCTTCATTTCCCTCTTGACAGGCCTCATGAAGAGCTGTAATACCATCTTGATCCTGGTAGTTTACAGATGCCCCATGTTGAAGAAGATATTGAACAATATCGGTATGTCCGTACAGACTGGCCACTACCAATGGTGAAACTTTCTCTTTAAAAAAATGAAATTCTGAAGTTAAATCAGCTGATGAGATCACTTCAATCTGTATCAAAAATTCTAATATATCTAGCTTCCCAGTTATACAAACGAGCATAGGGACTGGAATTAGCGTAACTAGACAATGAAAGTCATGACTAGAATCTGTAAGGTTTGCGCCACAAAATATGCAGTTAGTATCAAATTCCATTCCGAAAGCCACGAATTCACTTATATTGCTAAAGATCTCAGTACCATAATAATTCATACACATTTGCACAATATGTAAATTTTCACTTAGAATTGCTAAATATAGCGTGCTTGTTCGTTGAGCAAACATTGTTTCATACAAAACCACATTCTCCGCCTCAAACAGTTTTTCCAAAAACGTTGCCCAGTTGTATGCAATTGCACAATGAAGAAACGTTATTCGAGTTTTCTCTAACAAATTCTCCTTCGAAAATGAGGCATATGTATCAGTGTTACTTGATGATAAACTAGAATTCGTTTTTAAAAGCGCTTCCTTTAAAACATTTCCCTCTCCTAACAGGTCAAACAAACACGTTTCAATTTGTTTATTTGGCAGACATGGATTTTTGAATAAATTTCTGAGATTTCCTTGATTAATATCCTTCTCTATTCTTTTAGCATAAAGTGATAAGAATTTGTTGTCCAATTCTAAAAGAGATAGGTCTTGTTTGTCATCCAAATCCTCTTGTAGTCTTCCCATAGGTCTTAATCTATTTTGAAATATTTCCGTTGATGAGTGAAGTATCAATGTTTCAGGCCATCGTTTTCCAAAATGCCATACAATGACTTCTAAAAGTTTAGAGTGCATCAGCGAAAATGAGCAAGCAACCTTTTTTACGTATTTACCTTTTAGCTTTTCCAGTGCTAAAAGTAAATTCGATGAATCAATATCTGTGTCACAAGCATTAAAAATTTCTTGTAGATGTTCATCTGCTGTAGCCTCTCTACTATTAACCAACGAATTCAGTTTTTCCTCTGCAAGGGCACAACAAACTAAAGCGCAGTATTCATGAATGGTTTCTGATCTTGGATCCCTTACCATAACATCAAGTTTAGAAACCAACTCAATGAAAGGATTTTCAAAAAAGGCTCCCATGCATGCTGAGTCAATAAATGCATTACCATATATTTTGCAGAGGTATGGAAAGCAATCAAAATTCTTCTTTAAATCCAGATGAGATACGTTTACTTCATGTTGAACGTGAGCAGACAATATTTGCTTTTTCTCACTAACAGACAACTGATTTTCAAGATTTTCTAAACTGACTATGAAATTGGAGAAAATCTTTATCATACGAAATGCTCGTGTAAGACTCAGAACAAAACGACATGATACTAAAAGCTTTGATCTAGCTTGATTATTCTTTTGTTGAAAATTCAAACATGTTTGAATGTCTTTTGAATACCTCACCCATACATTAGCAGCTTGTTCATCAACTATAAATTCGCCACAAGGATCATCAATCACAAATACTTGTGGATTTTTCCGGTCGTAATATCTCGTGATTTCATCGGGCCGGTTTATAGGTATGATAAAAAATCCTTCTTTCCCCAGCTTAAGGGCAATATGATGGATGATTGCTGATTTTCCTGATCCTGGATGGCCAACCACAACAACACATGGATGTTCTTTGAGATAGTTTTCGACAGTTGTTGACGCTTTTACTTCTACAAAAACTTTGTCTTCTTCTTCCCAGGACACAACTTTTGCTTTCATTGATTCTACATATGATTATAAAAGCAAAACACTATTAATATCTCTCTCTCTCTCTCTCTCTCTCTCTCTCAACATTTAAGTTTGTCTTAAAAGTTCCAAATTAAAAGTTTTCCATATAAGGGAAACTTAAAAGTTATCACCAAATTTAAAGTTAAAGCAAAGTTACAACTTCAAACCGATTTAATAATTAATTTCGGGGTAGAATTTTTTTAATGTGTTTGATTCATATACAAAGATCACCTCTAACATTCCAAGGGACCGTTTCTAAGTGCTCCGTTCTCAGATGTTTAATTTCCAGAAGAAGCTCCAAAAGAAGATCTCTCTCAGATTCATCCATTGGAGAAAATCTTAAAGCTTTAGTCTCATTCAGTAACGCTGAACCTCCAAGTCTTCCAATAGCCTGAAAAGATTTGGTTTGAAAAGTGGGTAGAAAACAAGTTATCTGTTTTTGAAAATAAATTTGATGTGAGGTACAATTATGTATATAATACGATATTTAAGCCTTGAGAATTGAGTCTACACCACCATAGGATACTCTCATATAAGTATGACCAATCATGCCTTTGCTCTGCTTGAGAAGAAGATATTTAAAGATTTTTTCTATATATGTCTACACTACCTAAAGCAATTCCCCATAAGTTTCATCTTTCCTCGCAAAATGGTTCTTGAGAAGAAGATTTTTGAAACATACTACAAATTGTAACTTGTTCTCAATTATCTTGCCTTGAATTCAGTCTAAGCCCTTCATTCATACAAACTTGAATTCCCGTCACACAAGGATGCTTTGTGGCAAGTTTGGTTAAAATTTGTCAAGTGGTTATGGTAAAAAAAAGTCGAAAAAGTTTACAGACTGGCGGAGAGACGCACTACAGACTAAATGTGATCACAAAAACTCACTTGAGCTTTCAGCTCAGGTGAGCTAAAACGTGTCATAAATTTTCCTTAAATCCACCTTATTTAAAGCAAGCTAGTTAAAATGTCTTTTCTCTGTTATCAACAAATTCCATTATATCGGATATAATCCAATATTTTACCCCCTCAACATCTGTCCAGCTATTATTAAATTCATTTGCATTCATCCTTGCATCTGCTGAATGGGCCACTTTGTTTCTGTAGAACTTGATCCTTGCTAAGTCAGCCCCAGTACTAACATCTAACGGATTGGGTAGAATATCGAATCCTCCTGCTGGTGCTGGTGTACAGGGACTCATGTTTCGTAAAAGGCAGATTAAAAGCGTAACATCAAAGTCCTTCGACATAGGATTTGGAACTAAATTAATTGAAAATGAAATTTGCTAATTTTAGAGGAAAAAGTAAGAGCACGCGATATCTTTTAACTTTAATTATCTAAAGTCTTTTATCATTTAATTTTGAACTCTCACAGATAGTGCAAAGACGTTTGCAATCTTTTCTGAAACAAGAAGTCTCTTTTGAGACTGAAGCTCTACTGGTTTTTGCTTAAAGCAAAGGAAGAGAAAAATAGCAGTAATGATTTAAAAAAAAAAAACAGCAATAAATAGAACTAGTGCTAATTGTAACGGGAACCGTTACAGATGTTCCCCAAATGCTCCCCAACTTTATTTTAGTGCCTTGTTCCCTCTAAGTTACATCAAATAAACTATAATATTAATAATAATCTTTATTCAGGTAAAGGCATTGAGCAATGTGCAATTAATAATACTTAGGTGTGAGTATTAATTCAGAATAAAAAATTATAAATAAATAAATATACATAATTTAAGAGATCATTTATAAAACTATTGACTGATAAATCTTATTTTTATATAATTCAAATAAATATATTATATTAAATATGCCTAAGCCCAAGGATGGCCCATGAAAGCCAGTAGGGCTTTATTCCAATGGGGTCCTTTACATGTAACAAAATTACTGGCATATGACATATATAGTATACATTATAAACAATAAAAAGTATACTAACTATAAACGAGATGGCTTAAAAATTTAATCATACTATGCAAAAGCATCTAAAACACAAGTTCTTAATTGTATAGGTAGAAAGAACAATTAAGTTATAAATCTAAAAGTGTAAAAAAAATCCATTTGGCATTTTTCTTAAGTTTCTCCATAAAATGTTTTTTGACCTTTTTTCTGAATTTTGATTTACTGGTTATTATTTTAATCTGGTCAGGTAGAGCATTCCAATCTTTGATTCCATTACTCTCCATTTTTTGAACCCTTGGCACAAAAAAATTGAATTGACTTGACCTTGTACAATTTTTAAACACATTTCGCTTAAAATTTCTATACTTATAATTTGGACCTTTATATTAATATTAAAAATATTATAGACATGATTGAGGCGTAACTGACACACTAAACTCTACGCATCTTAAACTTAAACAACGTTTTTGCTAAAGCATACCAAGTATATAGCAAATTTTTGCATTGCACGTGCGCACATGTGCATGCATATGTTCCCTAACTTCGTTTGGGGAACATAATAATGATCCTTGATTAAGTCTTTTTATGTTCTTAGTATAGTCTACTTGTGTGCCAAGTTATATTGAAATCAGACCAAACTGTAGAAGAAGTAGCACTTTGAAACAATATCACAGAAATATCTATTTTTAGTAAGCACCGAAACACCTTTCATCGAAATCAAAAACCGATACAAAGAATAGGATAACTTAGTGTAGTCTACTGGTGTGCCAAGTTATATTGAAATCAAACCAAATCTGTATGAGGAGTAGCATTTCGAAATAATTTCACAGAAATTTCTATTTTTAGTTACCACGGGAACACCCTTCATCGAAATCAAAAACCGACACACAGGATTGTATAATTTAGTGTACTTTACTTGTGTGCCAAGTTAAATTGAAATCAGACCAAAACTGTAGGAGAAGTAGCATTTTGAAATAATTTCACAGAAATTTCTATTTTTAGTAACCACGGCAGCACAATTCATCGAAATCACAAACTGATACACAGAATGGTGTAACTTAGTGCAGTCTACTTGTGTGCCAAGTCATAATGAAATCAGACCAAAACTGTCGGACCTTGACCAGTAGAGACGTAAAGAACTTTTTATCGCAAATGCAGGGAGGAGATATTAATTACCCGATCCGCCTACAGCCCCTGATCCCCTTTACCTGCGAGCGTATTTTTAAAATCACTAATTTATCATAAAACATTATCTTTGGATTAATGAAGTTGTTTGGCATTGAAAGGAACATGTTTTAAAAACACTGTATTTCACTGCCTTCACTATACCTCCAAATAGTGTATCCCACTGGACCTGGTTTATTACTTTTCTAGATTTCAAGCTTGATAGCGTAGTTGTCTGCTTTGCTAGGTCAGTAACAAGGTAACTTGGAGGATGCACTGTATCAAAATGGATCCTCAGGGCCTTTGGTGCTCTCTTAAGAACTAGATTGACAAATCTCAGAAAATTGGTTTCCTCTGGTGACACAGTAGGCGTGGTTCCTGTGGCCGGAGGTACAGTTGGAGTAGATGACGCCATGATGAAGTGATTTTTGATGATGCTGTTTTATTATATTCTCACAATGTCATAGTGCCCAAATAGTAATATCACATTTTCTGAAATTTAAAAAATTGTAAAATAAAAGAACATAGCTATCTCAATAAGAATATTTAAAGCAACTGTTTTTTTTAAAAGGTCACTTATACAGGTTATGCAATTCATAAGCATCTCAAAATTTGTCTAACATGTATTTTCCAATCGGGAGGAAGATTCTTTCATCTAACGAGAATCAGTTTAACTTTTGCATGACATCTAAATTTATTTAGTGTAATGAAAGAGAATACTAGTAATCATTGTAGATTGAAATGCCTCTGAAATCGTTCAATCAAATCATTTTATATTTGACCAATCAACGTTTATATAAGTAGATAGCACACAGAAACCGAAATCATAACAACAGGAGAGAAGAAACCACAGACCCATTTAAAACCAGCAACATTTGATGGTACGAGATCCTGGAAAGATTATCGTTCCCATCTTGATGATGTGTCATGTTGATGTTATCGTGGCAGATTTTTCTCTTGATGGAATTATTGGACTTGACTTAATGAAGAAATACAATTGTACGATAGACATACTTAATTGGTACTTTAAGGTAAACGACAAATTTTACAAAGTTAATTTCTTTGGCAAATCGGTTGCTTTAGAATTAACTCGAAGGAGATGATTGTTGTTCCTACCAGAAGTGAGATAGTGACTTATTGTAAGGTTTCAATGCCGTCAAAATCCTACGACATGAAAGAAGTTTTAGGTATGATAGAACCATCGGATAAGTTTCTCAAATCAGGAAAAGCGTTAATAGCAAGAACAGTTGGACTTGTAAAAGATGGAGAAATAGCGGTCCGAAAGATGAATCCATCCCATGAACATCAAACAGTGTATCCAGGAACATTTATTACAAATTTGAGTTCAGTTTAAAATGTTTTTAAACCAACCTCTGCTGTAAATAATTAAGCCATGCAAAGATCTACCCTCCCATCTGCAGGATCTGTTTAAGAGATCTAAAGTTAATCTAAATGTCGGTGAAATACCTAAATTACAGGAGTTCTTGGCTAGGTATGCAGATATATTTGCGAGGTCTGGCGGAGACTTGGGACGTTCTTAACTGGTCAAACACACAATTGATATCAAGAATGCACGCCCACTGAAAGAACCTCCTAGAAGAATTCCACATCATTTACAGGATGAGATGAACTAGCAATCATATGACATGCTTGACAGGAATATCATAGAGAAATTGAATAGCCCAATGGTATCAGGAGTCGTTTTGTCCAAACAGAAAGATGGTTCTTTGCGATTTTGTGTGCATTACAGGTGTTTATATGCAGCTACAGTCAAAGACGCCTACCCACTTCCATGCATCGACGACTCGTTAAAAAGTCTTTCCGGAGTAAAGTGATTCTAAACCCTTGACTTGTACTTGTGCTTGATATTGGCAAGTTAGCACAACAGTTATGAAAGTATCACAAATGTTTATTTTGTAAAGTTACATTTTACCACATAGGTAAAAGGTTTGAATCAAAGCATTTTGACTGCATGGCCTAATATTTATATTATAGTTTTGTTAAAACCATATCAACCTGAATTTGTAAAAATACTTTGTAAGAACAGAAAAGGATCCATAAATATTTATGATAATTTAATGTCAAAAACACAGCACAGACTTATTAGTGAAAACAAATGGGATACTGATCTAAAATTAGAGCTAAATTTTGAGTGGAAACATGTTTATGCAAACTTTAAAATGACAACAAAAGACTCAGGACTTATATGGTACGATTATAGAATTATCCATAGAATATAAGGTACTAATAAGAACCTATATCTGTCAAAAATCAAAAATTCACCACTTTGTTCAATATGTAACATGTTCAATATGTAGCATTTATTTTTCTACTGTCCGCAGGTTTTTATGATTTGGTTAGCACTGTCAGATTGGATATTTCAAAAGTCTGGTACAAGAATTGTATTTGATGTCAAAACTGTTATTTTTGGTAATTTGGAAGAGGATCATATGGCAATTAATTTGATTATCCTACTAGTGAAGAAATACTTATTCCAACGAGTTTTCATTTAAAGTCAAGCGTACTGTAACTGCACTGGGCGTTTCTTATACAAATTTTTAGCGATGACGGAAAGCTGTATCCATATTCAAACACAACAATCCAAAGCACTGTTAGTAATTACTCAAAGTTCGAGGTGATTTTGTCCAGAATAAAATTAACAAAATTAACTTTTGAGTGTCGAATTCAAAAAAATTAGAAAGGAGGGAGTGGGGCAGTTCAAAAAGGTTTCTTTTGACCTCCCCCCACCCCCCAAAAAGAAAACCCTGAAAATCGTATTTCGGAGGGGCGGGGATGTAGGTTTTTAATCAACCAGGGTACTATGTGCGTGAAATCGTTACTTGCTGATATATTAAAAAGAGTATATACGAGGGTCGTTAGAAAAGTTCGCGGACACATTGAATTACGGAAAATCTGTTGTGTACTGTGAAGTATGAACTATGTCTGAATAAATTCCTACATTTTTTTATTGGTATGTAAAAAATCAGGTCCATATAATAAAATTTTGAAATTTTACAACGATTTTTACTATGAGGTTATGGGATTCACGGAGCAATCACTTGACGTAAGGCGACATAACAACCAGATTTCAACCCGATAATCTTTGTCGCAGCTCTATAAATCTTTAGTTTTTTTCTTATCTTGTTTTCTACTTTAAAATTGAATATCTATATCAAGACATGTTACTTTTCTTCTATAATGTCTTTTGTACTGATTCGGATATTATTGAGATCTTTAAAAAAATTTATGCAGTTAATCAGTTTATCGATCAGGTATGGAAACTGTGCAAAACCATATAGGCACAACGCAACGTCCATGCGATACAGGGGTATTGAAGTATCGCTGGAGTTAATCTTTCAAAATGTCATTCCTACCATTCTTATGAAGCTACAACCATTTGAAAACTTGTCCTTTTTAGGTGTAGGAAATTCCCGGCAGCATCTTGAACATTTTAATCTCTTTTAAGACATTTTCCAGTCTGCATCCATAATTTTTACGTAGTGCTTTGCTCCATGACGCTCAATGACGTTCCGATTTTTTGCCTTGTTTTTACGCAAAGATCATTTACAAACGACCATAAAACAGTCATATACCCTCCAATTAAGTTCAAAATTTCTCCCAGTGACGTTTCATGAATACTTTAGCGGCAGGTAAAATATCATAAATCTTTTTGCGCTACAATTCTGCAATTTTAAATTTTAATAAAGAGTCTTTGTGATGTAAACGTGCCAAAATGTAGCATGCTCCGTGAAGCAAGTTTTATCAAAATAAAAAAGCTGTCTATTTTTTAATAATCACCGGAGAGCAAAAATTTCTTGTATATTTATTGGAAACAAGGTAAAGATTCTATCTGGAAAGTTTGACCGGTTTCGTGGAAATAGCGCGCTCACAATTGAACTTGTCCGCGAACTTTTCGAACAACCCTCGTATATACGCTTGGCAAAATAATTTTCAAAAGAAAACAAACTTTAACTTGGGTGGGATGGGGGGCACCTGTGAGTACTGCATCCCCCTTTGGTTACTCTACATTTTATCAAAAACATGAAAGTAAAATACTCCCCTTCCTTTCAACTGTTTATTTCAATTTTGTATATGATGACGGGTGGAGGATATTGTCGGAGATTTCTCTCAGAATACGATATCCCCGAAGCATTTTTGTTTCAAAATACGATTCTTATCTATAAAAATGTTTTGCATTAATTCGTAGCTTATTAAATTTAAAGAAACAAATGTCAGCAAGAGCTGAATAGATAAAAAACCCTACCCAATCAAATCTAAATTAATTTTTTGGAAAACAAATTATATAATGCATCCCCCAAATAATTATTTTTCAAATAATAGTTAATAATTACCTGCACGTCCACTTCACTCGGGATTTCAGTTGCGAATGCTTAATTAAAATGGGATACTAAATCAACTTTCTGCTAAAATCATCTGATTGGTTGAGTGATATGTACCCAAATATGAATGTATATTGGTGAGGTCATTGGAAAGGTCATGTCACAAGTCATTTAGAATACTCTTTTCTTACTGTTTCAGAGACACAGGGCGGGGCCCGGCTCGAGCTATCGCTCTCGCCTCAAGCCCCGCCCTGTATCTCTGATACAGTAGGAAACTTGTACTATAAATAAACTTGACATGTTTAAAAGGAAATATATTTTACAAAAATAGATGGTCCAAGTGGAAATGTCTTTTTAATGTGTCCAATAGTAACTCTTACATGTAATATGATTACTGATTGAATATGCATATTGCGTAAGTTTATGTTTATGTATATTATACGTATATTGAAGTGTATCGATCCTTATATATTTCCATTTCCAATTGTTTTCTCTATGATAAACACTACAAAAGTTAATCTTGTTAATTTCATGGTAATACCCTGTGGTATGTATATTTCTCTATTACTGAAAGGTCAGGTGTCAACCTGCATGTATATCACTGGCGTATGAATATACAAAAGAAAAAATAGATGTTTTGTTTAATTGTTTACTTAGTAATTTGAGATGATATATCTTTTTAACAAACAAAATAAATAATGAATATCTTCGGCTCGAAAGCAAGTCACTAGCGCAACACTGTCCACTATCACCGAGGCCTCCCGAGTCCGAGAACTCCACTTCTGTAACAGCCAGGTGGAGAAATTGACATTGCCACATGTATCTGCACGTACTCCATCATCTGATACAGACATCGACCCTCAGTCATTACCATCGACCCTCAGTCATAACCATCCGACTTCTTAAGCAACTCAACTTCTTCTGTTATTTTAACATCCATACAAATCGTATTCCTGACCATGCTGACCAACTGCCGTTTCATCAACTGCAACATTGCATTCAATAGGACGGCGAAGAAGTGGCATAGTTCCTAATATATGTTTGTGCTTCCGACAACCTAAATCTAGGTCACATATATAATTAAAGTCAACAAGATTACTTTGATCATTATTTATAATTCTTTTGTTGTTAATTTTATAAATGTTGCTATTTTACTACGGTAACTAACTGACTAAATAATCAATACATTTGTTCCGTGTTTTCAGTTGGGACTATTTTTTAATAGTAAAATTTGACGTCATGGGGCCTTGTGCATTTCAAATTTACTCAATTAGACGGTATTTCAATTTATTTTAAGATGGTTATTTCAAGTAAAAATGGAAATATAAGGAATCACTGTCTAGTTTTGAGAGTATGTCAAGGACATCAACAATAGTAGGAAACATGGGATAATTTTAGCATAACAGGCTTCGCCCGTTATGCAAATTATCCTATGTTTCCCACTATTGTTGATGCCCTGGCATACCCTCAAAACTAGACAGCGATTCCTTAAGTTTGTAAACTAGATGTTTATAAATGTGTGTGTATTTGTATTTTTCCAACAGGTATGAGAGTGGAAGAGAGAGGTGTATATGTCTTGCAATTATTTAATTTAAAAGAAGTTAGCAAGGATGACCCAGATTAACTAAAACCGGCATCTGCAACTAAACGTCGTTTATACCATTTTAATGGTATGCCGTTTAGCCTTTGCAATGCCCCGGCAACCTTCCAAAGGATAATGGAAACTGTTCTGAGTGGCTTGAAGTGGCAAAAATGTTTGGTGTACCTTGATGACATCATTGTTATTGGAACATCGTTTACGGTGTTAGAAAACCTCACACAGGCATTTGATAGACTGTCATCTGCTAACTTAAAACTGAAAGCAAGAAAGTTTCATTTGTTTCATAAGACTGTTGAATTTATCGGACATGTGGTATCAGACAAAGGAGTATGCACAGATCCTTCAAAAATTTCTGTAGTACAAAATTTGACCAGGCTTAACATCTTACAGAGGTAAAAAGCTTTTTAGGTCCTTGCAGTTACTACAGACGTTTTATACATAACTTCACAGCAAAGGCAAAGCCACTGAACAAATTGACTGAAAAGGGAATAAATTTTAAATGGACAGATGATTGTCAAGCATCCTTTGACTTGTTTCGACATGCACTTATATCCGCATCAATTCTTGCCCATCGTGACTTTACACAGTCACTTATTTTAGATACAGATGCTAGTGACGTAGCAATAGGGGCAGTTCTTTTACAGTCACAAAACGGAGTAAAAAGAGTAATTGCTTTTGGATCTTATCAAAAGCCGAAGGGAAATATTGCGTTACAAGAAAGAAGCTGTTGGCTGTTGTCTACTTTAACAAGTATTACAAACACTACTTGTGTGGCAAACAGTTTTAAGTCAGAACAGATCACAGTTCTTTGAAATGGCTAATAATCAGCAAGAATCAAGAAGGCCAGCTAACTCGATGGTTTGAACCACTGAGCAATTTTCAAATGACCATTGAACACAGACCAGTAATAAGCATGCAAATGCTGATGCCCTCAGCCGTTTACCTTGCGAAATAGCATGTCGTACATCTTCTGAGAGTATAGTTAGTGCTATAAGTAGTGTTACACCTAAGGATAAATTGTCTCTGAAAGCCAAACAAAACTATGACAGAAACAGAAATTAACTGATCAAATGGGTTGAAAAAGGTGTAAAGCCGTAGTCATCAGAGAAATCCGGTCATGGAATCTCTATAAGTCTCTTTGTTCTCATTTGGATGCTCCGGTTTTAGAAATTGGAATACTTTTCCGAAAGAAAAAGCACGAAAATGGAAAAGTTTCTCTGCAATTTGTTGTGCCATATAGTGAAAGACGTACAGTATTAAGACAGTTCTATAATGAAAGAACTTCTGCACATCTTGGGATCAAGAAAACATTGGCGAAGATGAAATGCAAATACTTTTGGCCAGGATTGCAGAAAGATGTTAAATTGTACATTGCTGGTTGTCATAAATGCCAAAGGCGAAAATCACCAAATACTACAACTTGTGCTCCGATGCCTAATCTATTACCAGTTTGAATTTAATTATTGATGAAAATTAGATTTTGATAAATGGTTTGTTCATAATAGGACCTTTTTTAAATTTACTAATGCCCCCCGACACCACAAACACACGGCACGTACGTTTTTTTTTCTTTTTTTTGAATATGCTAGAGTGAAAAGTTTAGTTAATACATAGTTTGTTATGAATTAATTAAAAAAATTTTCTTGTACTATACAGACATACAGAATTTCACATTGTGAAGTTATCTCCCGCTGTCGATGTAACATTCAGTCACAGTCAATATTGGTGCAGATCCAGAATTTTTTTTTTTCGGAAGTGGGGAGGGGGGGGTGTTCACATCTCAGTCAAAAAATTCCAGCCCAGAATTTCCTGACAAGCAGGAGAAAAAACTGAAAACAAATAAACAAAGTAAAAACAATGATAGTGGGATCGTGGTGTCAATGTTTTCTAAGTAAGGGGGAGGATGTCCAAAGTCATTTTTTTTTATTTGCTTTAGTATATATTCTTATTTAAAAAACAAAGCAAGATCCAAGGTGGGGGATCCAATCTCCCTAGACACTCCCTGAAATATCAATCGATCTTGCGACTCTAAAATAGTAGATTTTTTTCCCATTAGACTACATGTATATAAATATTTTGTTTCTTGTGTATGTTTATGTCTGTCTATCTGTCTGCAGAAACTTTAACCTTGCCCATAAATTTTGAGTGGGATGGGCTTTACACATGGTTTCCACATTTCATAGGTTAATTCCTTGTGACAAGTCACCTGTTATTTGGGTACCATGAATTTTCACCTCTTTGTCACTTGACCTTGGATTTTTACACATTTTTACAAGAAAAATACCAAACTTTGAACTTGGCCTAAATTTTGATCAGTAGGTGCTAGGGCTTTCATGCTTAATATGTGTCTTCATTGTTAACTTTCCACAGGTATAAATATGTTTAACCTTGACCCTAGGGTTTGAACCACTTTAAAAAACTTTAACCTTGGCAATTAACTTTTGAACAGGAAGTAATAGGGATTACTTATTTCATTTGTGTATTCCTTGTGACAAAACTTTGTTCTGATACCAACAAGTTGAACCTTTTGACCTTAGAGTTTGACATATATTTGAGAAACTTCAACCTTCGCCATAGGCTTCCATACGGGGTCATCAGTGTTACAAACAAATCTTGTCTTCATTATTATTTGGTGGTTATTTGGTGGGGTCTCCATATGAGCGAAAAAATTCACGAGAAAGATGTTTTCACAAAGAAACAAATTACTAAGGAAAATATAAAACATGAATATTTTTGACATATCTCTGCATGAAAAACAGCTTTTCAAATGCTGTAACCATTGTAGCCTTTCAAAACACTCATTTGAGCTGAAAACCACAAGCCGGGTGAATTTTAAGAGAATCAAAATGACAAAAAAATAGCAATATCACATGGGCTGATTTTTACCATTTAGCTTTTTTAAATAAAATTCATCTGGCTTTGTATATTTTTCCTAAGTTTATATTACACTTTTAACACCATGTTAACATATTCTGAAAATTGTTTTCACCTGTAAACTTTTACTGAATGTGATTTGTCGATATTTGTTTTATCATTGAAATATTACTAATATTTTCCAAGTCTTTTTCATATTCCAGTAATTCTGAGAACCATCCACATTTCTAAACTTGTGACATATTAAATCTTTTTCAAATACAAAATTTGTTTGTATCATCTGTCCTTAACAGGAAACAATCCAATCTAAAACATGCACGACTACTGATTATTACATTCATGGATGTGTAATATTTGTTTAAATGGACAAATTTTGATTTGAAAATGAAATGGAAAATAATGATGAGTATTGATGAAATAAAAATGAAGTGAAATAATATATATATATATATATTTTTAAATACGCATTTTTTTCGTATCACGGAAGTCGTTACGTTTCGGAGTTTATTGAGCGGATTTCGTATCCTGTTCTGACAAAGCATGTTGCACGTGGAATGCAGAGCCTCGAATGCAGGATGGTAAACCGTTATTAGTAAAACGAATAGATTTTTTTATGATATGTTTTACGGTGTGACCGTTGGGGCGAGCGCAGTCGTACCATCAAAAACACTCTAGAAATTGATCAGCCACTTCAAACATCAAGCTGCACGAGACATCTCGACTAGCTGTGACGTCACACGACGTCACGGAGCTCGTCGGAGCTTACGGAGACAGCCGAGCGTCTGTTTGAAACTATAGACCTAGTGCAATTTTGGTTGAAAAACATTGTAGAGTTATTTTTTATTTCTTTGAAAGATTTCTACAAACTGATAGCCTTTATGCTTTACTTTATTATTTATTTATTTGCGCAAAGGACATTGGGTAGTGCAGGAATTCTGGTAATGTTGCACAGAGAAATTTGACTGACGTATGTACAGATTTCAATCCAAATTTCCTCTGTTCTTACACGTTAGACTATTGACGCTCGCTGCGCTCGCTATAAAAAAAGCAATTTCTAAAATACATTTATGAATAACTTTTTATATTTTTTAATAAATACACGTTTAGAGGGATAGCTGAAACAAACGAGGTATAATCTATTGAAGTATTGAAGACATGTACATGTACGTCGTAAACCGTCTGTTTTACTATGCAGTAAAATTAAGGACGTCGAGTCTCAACTCTGATATTTCGACACCTCGAATATCTCGACATTTCGCGATTGTCCCGCCGATGTCGAGATAACGAAGTTTACCTGTAATATTAGTTTCATTAATTGCTGCAACATTCTTACTTACAGAGAACAATCTTTCTAAGTCCGAAGAACGTTTTAATAATATTTATTGTAATCAAGTTTTTGTATTGTTAATCTCAGTGTTTTCAGTTCATTTTGTATTGTTAACAGAAAAATTATGCCTGCACAATTACTTTAATATATGTGTAAAATTTCCCTGCCTTTATACATACTTATACATAATTTCAACAAAAGAGGGGGAATATATCACCGGGTTCACAGGTGCTTGAGAGTCAGGCATTATAAAGGGTCTCAATAGCTCAGTGGTTAGAGCGCTGGCACGGTACGCCAGAGGCCCTGGGTTCAAGTCCCGGTTGGAACTTGAATTTTCACCACATGTGACATATATACCTATCGATGATATTGAGGAAGTTAAATTACTCAAAGAAAACTTATATCCGATGATATTTCTTTCATAATTTTATGTTAAGGTATAAATTCAGCAACAAGGTTACTGTGTTTATAATACTCTCTACAGAATCGTAGAAAGTCCGTTTTGTCTGACTACATTCAAGACCTATAGGCTCTATCACTAAATAATGGGTACATTTGTAATAGAGTCTAATTAACACGTGTATGTTTTTCTGAGTGTCTTTAAATGTACTTTGTGGCCCTCGTGGCAAAGAGCGTCTACTCTAGAGTCTCGAAGTAAGGAGTTGATCCTTAAGTCGGGGATCGAATCCAACTGTGGGATGTTTAGACCGATCCTTCGGATAAGACCATATAAACCGAGTTCTTGTGTTCTTTAACCCCCCCCC
>PRKT01000272.1:93787-154261 GCA_003671525.1 Saccostrea glomerata | reverse complement strand
CCCCCCCCCCAAAAAAAAATAAAATAAATAATGTACAACGCAATTATTCTTGGCAATCTGACAACAAAATTTACTTCCTCAAACATATCCAGAGATTTCATTTTTAAATACATTTAACTCATTATTTCCTCTTAAATGTTATTGTTAGAATTTATTAAGAATAATTATGTCTTGTAATTTGTTTTACATGTTAAAAAATTATGTATGAAAACAGAATCCCAGCAGACAAAAACTTGCAAAACTTATTGAAATTTATATGAATTGTTGGTCATACAACAGCTAGATAAATCTCTCTATCTCTTTCTCTCTCTTTCTTCCTCTCTCTCTCTCTCTCTCTCTTTCTCTTTCTCTCTCTCACATTTGGGAACCTTGTTCATTTTATAAATGGAATTTAAGCAAATAACATCACTCACATTTATAACAGAGGGAAACTTTATTTATATCTATCAAATGGATAGTATAATGACATTTTCCGATTACACTTAAATGTCGCGACAACATTTAATCAAATGTATGAATAATTTCCTCCTATGCAGTTTTTTTTAACATTAACACTTATCCTAACCTATTTTTCATGTATTACTTTTATCTCACAGTACTTTATGATGTGAAAACTCTTTGCAGTTTTTCAAAATTCCTAACTAGATGAACCGACTTCCTCATTGTCGTTTTCATTTGAAATTCGACTAGAGTTTATTCATTATGCCGTTTGAAGCTCTAAAAGTTAAAAGTCATAGAAGTCCTAAGAGGAGAACAATCAAAACTACGACTTAATTTCTAAGATAAAAAATATAACTCTGTTATTGCCTATACTTGTACAGAGTACAAACAAAGAGTATACTTGTAATGTATCGATGATATTGAAGATATTTGGATTACTCAAGAAATAGTTATTTTCATGAAATTTTTTTCATAAACTCTCCCTTGAACTGTTTTTCATTTACATTCTAGACCTGGTCCCCATCACCAAACAATTGGAATATTTGTAACAGAGTTTGCTCTCTGTATGTTGTTTCCGAGTGCCTTAATATGTGCATTGTTGCCTGTTTGGCACTGAGCGTCAGCTCTAGTTTCGCGGAGTAAGGAGTTGATCCTTACGTCACCGTTTCGAATCTAACTGTGTCCTTATGAGACAGTATAAATCGAGGTCCTGTGTCGCAGTAGATGCTGACACTAAAAAATCGTTCTCAATAGCCCTGAGTGTCGAGTATAGGTCAAAATTTGTATTTGCCACCGGCAAAAGTTGGCGTCTCCGTTTGAGGGAAAAATTCCCAAGAGGGGCGTTAAATAAGATACAATCAATCAATCAATAAGATGTACTTTCCTATTTTCCATAACACCTGTGACAACTCCAACATCTTTAGAAAACCGAAATCCTCCCATATGTTTATTAACATCTCCTTTATTTCTTAACGTTATAGTCCTTGACGATAAGGAGTAAAAACGAATTTCAGATAAATGGTATAGAGACAAATGTATTTATAGTGCAATCAAACATTGCTTGCTATCTGTCCATAAATAAAATCTAATATAGGAATACATTGTACATCATTTTTATTATATTATTTAATTAACCCAATTCTAGATGTTCATATTTTTCTCGATGTAATGCTAAAACCTTTAAATGATGTTATGTTTATTTCATTTTTAAGATAACTTTTATCTTTTTCTCTGGGGAAGGTGGTGCAAGAAATGATAATTAAGTTTATTATTGTAATAATTATTGGTGTGGCATGAAAAAAATAATCATGTAAGAAGGACCTTTGATTTTAACTTTTACTCAAAGGAAAATTTATTTTTACTTTAAGCATCAGGTCGTATCACTTAGCTACATAGACAAAGGGTGGCTGATCAATAAAAAAAACCTCCTAAGAAATAGTAAATACAGCTTAATTTCTTCCAGATTTGCTGTGGCAAAAAATTCCAAGAATTCATTGGCATGTCCATCTAGTCTTCCTTTAACAAACAAATAGATTTCATGCACAACGCAATTATTCGTTGCAATCTGACAACAAAATTTACTTTCTCAAAGATATCCAGAGATTCCATTTATAGATTCATGTAACTCATCATTTCCATGTTAAACGTTATTGTAAGAATTTTGTTCTTACAATACTTAGCTATAATTTGCTGATTCTAAATTCTATATAACAATTTACAGCAAAGAGAAATGTATATTGCAAATAGATTGTTTGAAAATAAATGTATTTTTTAATTTATTTCATTTACGTTATTCAATTTTTAAAAATGCAAAGTAAACATTACTTACGTACCTTTACATTAATTGAAGACTAATTTCATACAAGGCACTCTCGGTAGTCTCCGAATAATATTATTTATTCATACCAGATTATCAACGCTGCTAAAAAGACTCAGTTTTTTTCCTTGGTCTCAGACTTGCGAATCTCTTTAGAGCAATAGTTCCAGGATCTCATGCACCAAACAAAAGTCTTATAGTCAATGCTGCTTTATCAGTTAGAAAGGGTTCAGATAAATCTCCGGGATGGGAACGGATTATAATTCATACACATCCTTCCAGCTATATGTATAACATTCATCGAAGGGGAAGCATTTTAATACATTCAGCTTACACTTGAAACTCGGAACAACACACGTCACATGTCTGATTAATTTCCCATACACAGTTTTCTATTTATCGAAAGCTTATTGCAAACAATTTTCCCTACATAATTTATGTTACTCAGTATTACTCAGTTCTGCATAATACATGAAACATTACTCTCTGCTTCTCACTTTTTTTTTTTGGATTTTTTTCGTTTTGGATTTTTTAATATGTACCGATGTTAAACGTTTTGTGTGAGTTATTTCCTGTTTATCACACAAACCTTTAACTTAGGGATATTTCATAAAACTGTCTTTTTTCATATCGATTGTTCGACCAATGAGAAATGTCCATGTATCTTTATTTTTCAAAAAGACAATTGTACCAGTACGTTGTAAATAATTTTGTATTACAAAGATATTTAACAAAACGTATTGATGATAGATATAAGAGAATGCTTGCCAAGATTAGATTATCAAACCACCACTTAAAAAATGTATCTGGTTGATATTATGAAACACTGAGATCTCAAAGAATTTGCACACTATGCTCCTCTAATGATATTGAAGATGAATTTTTTCATTTCATATCAAAATGTCCATTTCATAAAAAATGAGAAGTTTATACACTAAGAAGTATCATTAAGTCAAACCAAGTGTATTTAAAGTTGTTAGTTTAATGAGGAGTCAAAATGTAAAAGAGTTGTATAATTTGGGGAAATTTTATATAAAGATACAGCTCTACGAAAGTCTAATTTTAACTACTATTGATATATATATATTCTTTGTGTGTTTTTGTATATAATATTTATTCTGTACTCTTTGTTATGTTTGTATGTTGTATAAAATCTAATGAACCTTTTGGATTAAAGAATAAAAGAAAGAAAGAATCACGTATTTTCCCTGTTATTTCCTTATCATTACAAGGAAGACAAGGCGGATGTAACCGGTTGGCAGGGGATGCTCATTCCTCTATGGTACCTGATTCCACCTTTGATGTTTTAGAGGTCCGTGTTTGCTAAGCCCCTATTCTATAATTTTTAATGGACTTGTGAGCTCGAATACTGTTCGTTATCTCAACATATTTCATAATACATATTTTGTAGATAACAACAAATCTAGACATAACTGTTAATAATTTGTTTTCTTTGTATTTCCTTTTCATATGAACAGTTTCTTTGCAGTCCATTTGATATCGACTATTGATTGACCACGTGTGCGAAGTAAAATGTAAACTTAGAGTTGGCTTAAAAATCGCTTTTTTATGTCTTCCTCTGCTGTTGATAAATAAATTGAGGCTAATTCTAAAAGTCAAATATTGATAAATTATATTTTCATTTTTTATTTCTATTTCCCTAAAATACATGTAGTATCTCCTGGGATCTATATGAAAATGGAAGCGATTACCAATGCATTGGAAAGTGTCTGATGCATGGTTAATTTTTGACAGATATATATAGTGAAATGAACGTACTTATGAAATGATGAAAAACAACTTTTGAAAATTTTAAAAACATGAAAGTGATTTTTTTTTTTTAAAGTTCTGTGAAATTACCAATCATTGAAAAACTTCATCTAAGTACGACTCTTTCTGTTGAAATCTTATTAAAGGAACGGCAACTCTAGAAAAAAAAATTCAAAAATTATTCAATTCTGGTAACTTCCCCTTGATTAAGTAAAACATAATGGAATGTAATTTTCATGTAATAAAGAGTATAAATCTTCAGCTTCAAGAGTGAAATAAGTAAAATACATGGAGTGAGGACACTTAGGTTCGGTCGGCAGGGGATGTATACTCCTCCATGCCACCTGATCCCACCTCAGATGTTTCGGAGGTCCGTGTTTGCTCTGCTCTTATTTTGTATTGTTTTATGGACTTCAAGATTAAATAATGTTCATTATCTCCATATCCTTCCTCGATGTACTACTCAAAGCAAGATATGTGTCCTACCCTATCCTATACATGTCTGTATTTTACAAATTTTTTTTTGCTAACCATAGCAACACTGTTCATTAAAATCAAATATAATGCACAGAAGTACATGTATTTTTTAAAGTTGCACAATGTCATATGGAAAAAAATTCAGAGACAGATTACTAGTATTCTCAAAAAAAGATTTTTACTTAGCCGTACCTTTTCTGATATAATTAAAAAAATAATTTATAAAATAAACTTATTCTATGTTGTTTGTTTTTAAGAAAAGGAAACGCAAGTGTGAAAAATGACCAAATAAGTACCGATTTATGAGTTATTGTTTATATAGGAAACACACATCGGCTGATTCAGTTGGCATTGTTATGCACATTAAAAAGTTCCATACATTGCTTTGTAAAAAATAGGGTTCACCAAAAGATAATTTACCAGTTTTCTCAACTTTCAGATCAACTCAATTCGCTTTTACATTAGCGTCTGTTTATAAAATATTTCATAACATTTAACACAAATTGCAAGCTTTAACATTTAACATTTTAACATATTTAACATTTTATCATTTACGTGTTAATAACTTAACTGAACAGGACATTTGTAACTAGTCCCTGTTAATGGATCAATTACTTGTACATGTAATGATGGGGACGAAGCGAAAGTATTTGAAATATTTCTTCTCATACATTAACGGAGTAAATACTAATTTATTTAAATACGTGTTGATATTGTTAAATAAATATCGTGTCAGTCTCTAATATATATATTTACTTCTATATATCTCCTATAAGAAGGATCATCCGCTTAATAACTTTAAAAATAATGAACTGTGCAATATTTAAAGGGGCCGGGTGGTTGTAGCTATTTTTCAGACTATTCTGGAGTTCCATGTATAGATATACAAAATTTTAAAAAGAAATATTTATGAATTTTTTCTTTGCCAAATGATAGTTGACATCTTAAGATATCGTATCTAAAAAAAAAAAATAAATTACACCTGGTGGTTTATTTCGTTGACTCCCCCAGCCTCCTTAAGCAAAAAACAAAAGTGTTATAAACTACAAGAAGCACATCATCTCCGAGTAAGATATATATATTTAATCTATTATTGCTTTGTCACATACAGAACGTATGATTAAAGTGGATTATTTATTTCTAATGGTGAATGACCGTTCACGGTAGCTCAGTCGGTAGAGCGCTCGCTCCGTGATCGGGAGGTCGTGAGTTCGTATCTCGGCCGCGACTGACCCAGTCGTTAAAATAGGTAGCAACTGTTCCTTCGCCATGCGCTCGGCACTTTGAAGTGAAAGTTGCGGGTCCTTCGGACCTTAAAAACCGAGGCCCCGTGTCAGCGGCAGGCGTTGGCACAATAAAGATCCCTCACTGCTCAATGGCCCTGAGTGCCGTGTTAAGGTCAAAATTTGAAGCCCTTCAACGGCATACTGTGAAGTCTCCATATGAGTGAAAAATTCTCGAGAGGGACGTTAAACAATACACAATCAATCAATCTAATGGTGAATGAGTAAGATTAATATACAGAAGATAATAGAAATTAACTTCAATAATTTTAAAAATACAGTCCATTAGATCTATAACAGTATGCACATAACAAACAATTTTATTAAGTTAGCATTCAATCAAAACATATATATATATATATATATATATATATATATATATATATATATATATATATATATATATATATATATATATATATATATATATATATATATATATATATATATATATATATATATATATAAAACTAGATCAAAATTATGACATACATGTATACACAAATGCCCATTCAATGTTCATAACTATTCTTTGCAAAAAATGTGCTTTATAGATAAACTAAACACTTTTAAAAACTACTTTAAGACTGAAAAAATCACTGTGTCAATCAAATTAAATTGACAAACATTTCAAAATATTTAAATATAATACGTTCCAAGTGATATAATTTCGAGTGATCGTAAAAATACTTTTTACTACCCTCTCACAATTAATTTTTGAACATACACAACCTCACACCCTCTTCCAACTACATCCTTCCCTGTGCACACACGCCCACAAAACCCACTTTTTATAAATCATGATTTTGAAAAGCTTGTTTGAGAAACGATGTATTGCTTTCTCTCCAAAATGATTTATGTCATGCTATAAACATATAACATTTGTTCACTAGTGGTAAGTCCCTCGATACGACAATTTTGCAGGATATCTATTGTTTTTTCAAACTTACCAGATTTAGCGTAATGTAGAGCATCATGTCCCAATTTGTCCTTTATTGTTATATCAGCTCCAAATTGAATCAGAAGGTAAGTGCATTCAGGGCTATGTATTGCATAATGAAGAGGTGTACATCCTGCCATGTTTTGCTGATTCAAAATAAATGAAGAGCTCGAGCCTACGTGTAAAATATGAAATACAAATTCCCGGAAACTTTACATGGCATTAAGGCAATGTAATGTACAATAGTGTTTTCAATAGTCTCTGTAAGTAAATAGAGACTTGGATCCTTCTTGCCCATTAATCGATGAGTGAATTTACGAGTTATTTCATAGATGTCTTCCCTGAAAAACAACACTGGCCAAATCTCGAAAGGACAGATGATCGAAAATAAATCTGTGGATTTCAAACATTGCAGGTCCATATCCTCTGCCTGTCCTTTCCAGTTCAAACGACTCTTCTCTCCTCGTTCTGGAGAGAGGCGAGGTATAACGCTCTTACGAAGACTCCATAGTTCATCCGGAAGCCTAGCAAGAATAATATTGTACAGATCAAAATACTTTTGATGCTTTAAAGCTTCCTTAATTATTTTGTCAGGCGAACAAATTTCATTTTTCAGTAGCTTTCGTACTATTTCATGATTTCCATTATTAAAAGCAATTAAAAGTGCATTTTCACTGTTCTTATCTAGAACATGTATAAATTTCATTGCTAACAAATTTTCAACTATCACAGTATTGCCTTTCTTGCATGCTTTTTGTAGTTCCGCATAGGTTGCAGTATTTGACATGTCATGTTTTTTAAACAGTTCTTGAATGACATTATGCTTGTTTTCGATTGCATAAAAAAGAGCAGAGTTTCCCTCGTTGTCCAATATCACTGACAACTCCGTCTTTTTTAGTAGACTATCTACCCAGTTTCTCTCATTTTCGAGCGTTGCCAAATGTAGGAACGACTGCCCCTTATCATTTCTGTAATCATTTACGACACAACCATATTGATCCAAAAATTGATAAATCTGTCTTTCATTTGAAATTGATCCTAGCAGATACCTATAGTTCTTTTCATGCAACTGAGCGCCTTTGTTAAACAATACGTCAGCAACGTCATAATTTTCCTTTGTTACTGCAATAGTGAGGGCATTTAATCCTTCTTCTGTTGCCTCTTCATCAATGTCTGCATCAGACATTAACAATATTTGAACAATCTTCCCATCATTTTGGCAACCACTTAGTATTAATGGCGTAAGGCCCTTATTATCTTTAGCATTTACAGTTGCATCATTTAATAATAAAAAAGAGATAATATTTGAGTGTCGATTCTTGACCGCAATGTGTAAAGATGCTGATCCAGTCTTGTCCGGTTGATTCACATTTGCACCATGATCTACAAGTAATTTAACTATTTCATAATGTCCCCTGATACAAGCAAAGTGCAAAGGAGTGGAACCTTCTAAATTAATAGCATTAACGTTTCCTTCATTCTCTATAATCAGTTTCACAGAAGAAAGACCGTTTTTGCAAGCGTTATGCAAAGGTGTGCAATCCTGTTTGTCAGAAGCATTGATATTTACATTATTATTAATGAGTTTTTGAACAACTTCTGGAATATTTCCTGAACAGGCTTCATGCAGAGAGGTACACCCATTAAAATCAGACATGTTTAAATTGATCTTATTCTTAATAAGAATATCTGCTATTTGTTTACAGGCTTGGCTACAGTCTTGACTGTGAATATTTTTCTTCGGGTCGGGTTCATTTTTTAGTTCATAGTCTCTTTTGTGTCCTTCTGTTTGTATTATATAATGCAAAGCTGTTCTCCCACTGTCATCAATTGCATTTATTTCTCCCGCGCTTTTCAGTATAATTGATACGCATTATACAGAATAATTTTTCGCAGCGCAATGTAAAGGTGTAAGTTTATTGTCTGATTGAATGTTTGGATCCGCTCCCATTGACAAAAGGTAAGTAACAAGATCTGAATTATTTTCTGAACAGCTAATGTGAAGCGCTGAAAGACCTCTCATATTCTTGAAATTTCTGTCTGCGCCACGATCTAAAATCATAGAAATAATTTTTTTACGTCCATTCACACAAGCTTTCAGCATTCCTTCATGTAGTTGATGCATGTTTACTCCCTTATTAATCAACACTTCGAAAATATCATAGTCTCCGTGAAAACAAGCCAGAGAGAATGGAGTTTCACCCTTCTTGGATGGTATGTTAACATCACACTTATTTTCAATAAGGAATTGTGCCGTATTTTTGTCCCCGGCAACAATAGCATTGTGTAAAGCTGTTATTCCTTCGGAATCTTGTATATTTATATCAGCTGCATTAAACAACAGCTGTCGTGCAATATCTGTAAAATTATTTTTGCATGCAAAATGAAAAGGCGTTTCTCCGTTGGTATCTTTTATATTGACATCAGCGCCATAGTAAATTAAAACAGGAATTAGCTCTTGATGTCCCACATAACACGCCTCATGAAGAGCTGAAATCCCTTCTGGATTCTTGTAGTTCGCAGAAGCCCCATTTTGAAGTAAATAACGAACGATCATAATGTGTCCGTACATACTGCTAACCATTAACGGTGAAAATGTATCATAAAGAAACGCATATTCCGAATTAAAACAATCCATTGAATATGCTGCATTTTCAACCAAGTATTTCAATATTTCTAGCTTACCAGTTCTACAAACAAGAAGAGGGATTGGAATTTGTTCAACTGGACATGTTGAGTCATGTCCGGACGTTGGAAGATTCGTACCACAAAATAAACAGTCAGCATCGAATTGCTCAATTAGATTCATGAAATCAGCAATGCTTCCGAATGTTTTACTATAAAACTGGAAACATCTTTCCACAATATGTAAATTTTCACTTAAAATAGCCAAATGCAGTGTACTTGCTGGTTGATTTAAAATTGTTTCACATAAAGTGTCATTCTCTAATTCAAAAAGTTTCTCCAAAAAGTTTGCCCAACTGTATGCAATTGTCAAATGAAGGAATGTAACTCGACTATTTCCTAATAAGTCTTCCTTCAAAAATGAGTAATATGCTTCTATATTGCTTGAAGGCAAATTACAACTTGTTTGTAAAAGCGTTTCTTCTAACATATGTCCATCCTTTAACAGATCAAACAGAATAGTTTCGATTTGTGCATTTGGCATGCAAGGGTTTTTAAATACATCACCGACTAGTCCTTGACTGACATCGTTTTGTATTCTTTGAGCATAAGTTTTCAACATTTTCTCGTCCAATCCCACAAGAAATAAGTCTTGTTTATAATCATCTTCTTGAATTCTGAAAGGTCTTAGTCTGCCTTGGAATATTTCCATGGATGAGTGAAGAATCAATGTTTCAGGCCATCGTTTTCCAAAATGCCAAACAATGATTTCAAGAAGTTTTGAATGGATAAGAGAATATTTACTTCCAACATCTTTCACATACTTTCCATTCAGTTTTCCCAAGACTGTTAGTACATTTACTTTTGAAAAATCAATATCCATATCACAAGCATTAATGATATCTTGCAGATGTTCATCAGCAACATTTTCTTTACTATTAGGAAATAAATTTAGCTTTTCCTCAGTAAGAGCACAACAAACCAAAACGCAGTACTCATGGATGGCTTCTGATCTTGGATCGCTTACCATTATATCTAGTTTTGAGACCAACTCAATGAAGGGATTGTTGAAAAAAACGTCCATGCACATTGATTCACTACCGGTAAATGTATTGGCATAAATTCTACAAAGGAGGGGAAAGCAATCAATTTTTTCCTTGAAATCTAGGTTATATGAATGCTCTTCACATTTCACCTGAGCAGACAAGATCCGTTTTTTCTCACTTGTAGATAAATAATTTTCCTGATTTTCTAAACTGACTTGAAAACTCGAAAATATTTTTATCATACGAAATGTTCGAGCTTCGCTAACTCTAACACGGCATGAAACTAGAAGTTTTGATTTAACTTTATCTCTTTTTTGATCAAAATTCAAACATGTTTGGATGTCTTTCGAATACTTTGACCATACATTAGCTGCTTGTTCATCGACAATAAATTCCCCACATGGATCATCAATGACAAATACTTGCTGATGTCTACGGTCGTACATGTAATAGCTAATGATTTCATCTGGACGGTTAATGGGTATGATAGAAAATCCCTGTTTTCCCATTTTCAAGGCTATGTGGTGAATGATGGCTGATTTTCCTGATCCTGGATTGCCTACCACAACAACACATGGATGGTCTTTTAAAAAGTTTTCAACAGTTGTGGACGCCATTATTTCTATAAAAATTTCATCTTCTTTTTCCCAGGACACTAGTTTTTCTTCAATCAATTCTACATATAATTAGAAAGGCAAAACACAATTGAACTCTCTTTATCTCTTAAAATTTCAATTTTGCATGAAAATAAACAATTAAAAATATTGACATTTTCCCACTTTATGTTTATTACTCTATTTAGTGCTAAATATCATTCCTGAAAGTTTATCTAATTGTCAAAATTGGAATTGAACCAAACTCAAAATTTACCACTATAACTTTTATAGAGGGAAAATATTTCAGTGATTATATTTATTTTTTTTTTCATTCATATACAAAGTTCACCTCTAACATTCCGAGGGATTGTTTCTAACTGCTCCATCCTCAGATATTTAATTTCCAGAAGAAGCTCCAAAAGAAGTTCTTTCTCTGATTCATCCATTGGAGAAAATCGTAAAGCTTTGGTTTCATTCAATAATGCAGAGCCTCCAAGTCTTCCAATAGCCTGACAAGATTTGATTTGCATGTAAAATGGTTAAAAACACAAGTCATTCAATTTTTACAATATAATTATATGATGTGAAGATCTTGGTACAGTCATGTTTATAAAACAATATCAATGTCCTGTCTGTTAAAATAAACAGATCTAGTAAAGATTTAAATATTTGAAAAGAAGGCAAAACTTAAGGTCAAGGACAAATCAATGGTACATTCAAAAATGTCTTGTCACCGATACTGCACAACTGGATTATCAAAGTTGTTAGAAAAAATGTGACATTAATTTCCTGGAATCAACCATTTTTAATGTAAGTTAACATGTCTTTTCTCTCTTATCAATATTTTTTTTCAGTCTTTTATGTTGCTAAAAATAATTTTCTTACCTCCTCTACATCTGTCCAGCTAGTATTAAAATCATTTGCGTCCATCCTTGCATTTGCTGATTGGGCAACTTCGTTTCTGTAAAACTTTATTCTTGCTAAGTCAGCCCCAGTACTGACATCTGATGGATTGGGTAGAACATCAAATCCTCCTGCTGGTGCTGGTGTAGAGGGACTCATGTTTCGTAAAAGGCAGATTAACAGTGTAACATCAAAGTCTTTTGACATCGGATTGTTAACTAAAACAAAGGAAAATGAAAGGATGATGTGACATAACTGCTATCTGGGGCCCCTTTTTCCACGACGAATTATATTTAATCTGCAACGATGTTGGTAGTTTTCAAACATCAGTGAATAAATAGGACGCCTTTTGAATAGTTTCATCAGTTCATGCACATTTTAATTACAAGGAATACTGCATTATCTTTGATTTCTTAGACCCAACCACATGCCAGGTTTGTGCGTATATTTTCTTTTATGGCAAGAGAATGGGCGGGTCTTAGTACAATAGAGGGATATGCGTGTCCTAGAAGACCTTATATGGCTATTGTTATTATTTCGCATTTAGTCATTGTCCAATCCGATGAAGAACAACAAAACACGCTGGTTTACTACGTTTACATTTTATCGCACACAAGTGGTTTAGGTCAATTTACCTCTTATCCTTTTCTTCATTTCAAACTTTTATAATGGTCAGCCAATGCTGTTTATACTTAATAATACGCATGAATTTTCTGCATTTACGGATTTTAGGACAAGAAATGCACATGAAACTTGTATTCACCGATACTCGGGAAAATATATGAAGACCTAGCGAATTGCTCACCAAACACGCTACAAAACTTTAAACTATTGTATATCATTTATATTTTATCAATTGTTTGTAACTGTATATAAATTTTACTGTGCTCACGGAAATAGTACATATGTAGATCCGTGTCTAATCTGTGACTCAAATGCATAAAAAGATATCGGAAAGCAGTAAAATTTCAAGCATCTTTCCATAGCATTTTTGTGGTACTCACTCGTAACGAATTTCATTTAGCTGATTGGTCAGTTAGAAAGTATCGTCTGTGCCTCGATTAACATATGAATTTATTCTTACGTCAGAAAATGTAGTTCCGACCTGTTTATAATGGGAAAGGCCGACTAGATTTTACAATTTTTTAAAAAATAGCTTGTGAGCGCAGTTAGGTACAATTTACTCCTTTGACATATAGGTAGATAATATACAGTGACCAGTCAAAGAAGAAAATTGTACCTACCTGCGCTCTTATATTTAAAGGGCTTCAAAGAGTGGGGCGGGGTTAAAATGCTATGGGAATTTGAATGTAAACATGCTACCCCTACCCCAATAAAAGAACTTTATCCTGCAACTACCCCTTGTATTGACCTAATAAAGGTAACCTAATAAACCAAAGCTTTATTCGGTCACTGCCCTAATAAAGCCTCGTGCTGTCTTTCGACGCCGGACTACTTTGTTTACTTAGCAACAAAATGGACGCTGACGCCTTTGACCTCCATTTTGATGTAAACAATACTGAAGAGGTGGATCAAATCACTTCAAGCGACACGCATGACGAAGGTTTGCCCCCTCCTGTACCTCCTGAATTAATTCCCATTCTTGATGTTGCTTTTGATGAAAATTTATTAGATATTATGAGTGAATTGGAACAAACCCCGTCTGCTGAAATTTCAGAATCTCAATCTGAAAGACCTAGGCCTATCGTCGAAACTGAAGTCCAGGTCAACAATGACCCACAATTTATTGATTTGAAATTTAACGATGTTGAAACTTTCATCACAAATCAAGAAAACTCAAACACAATTAAGAAAACTCTAAAAGATGTGAATCTTGTTAGAAAATTCCTGAAAATGAAAAATGAAAACCGCGATTTGCATGAAATTCCTTGTGACGAATTGGACCAGCTTTTAGCAATGTTTGTGTTATCAGTAAGAAAAATTGACGGTCAAGAGTACGAACCAAGTTCCCTCAGATCTATCATAAGTAGTTTGGACAGAAAACTAGGACGACAAAAATATGGACATAAAATTATGGACATTCAAGACGATTCTTTTCGTTTGACTCGCGACGCCTTAAAAGCAAAACAAAAAAATCTGAAAAAACAAGGCAAAGGCAATAAACCAAGCAAAGCTGAGGCGATTTCAGACGAAGAAATTAACATATTGTATGAAAAGAAAATCCTTGGAAATGAAACCCCCGAGTCCCTCTTGAATACCCTCTGGTTCAACAACTCTGTTCATTTTGGACTACGAGGAGTGACCGAGCACTATAATTTACGCTGGGGGGATATTCAACTTAAAGTATCATCAGATGGGACAGAATACTTAGAGTATAATGAAAGACAAACAAAAACTCGAACAGGCGACAATATTGTCGACATACGCCAGGTGAAACCCAAAATGTTTTCCTCCGGGGACACAAGAGATCCCGTTCTATCTTACAAACTTTATTCGGATAAAAGACCCCCAGGATTTTCTACAGATGACGACCCCTTCTATCTATCAAAACGTACCATTTCTCTAGACGACCCCAGAAGTGACAAATGGTTCTTAAAACAAAAAGTTGGGGAGAAAAAGCTTGCGTCCTACATGAAAGAGATGGCTATAAAAGCCAATTTCACAGGGAAAAAATTGACCAACCACAGCGCAAGAAAACATCTCATTCAAAAGCTCCGCAATGAAAATGTCCCACCGACCGATATAATGCAAATAAGTGGGCATAAAAATGTTCAATCTGTCTTGAACTATAGCTCTATAACCGAAAATCAACAAAAGAAATACTCACACATTTTGAGCAGCACTTCGGTTGATCCAAGGTCTACCCCTATGAGTGCACAAAATCCACAAAACAATTCAACTGAAAATGTCAGTTTTCAAGTGTCGGAAACTTCATCATCCAGCCAGATGAGTTCCATGTTCTTTGGGGCAACACTTCACATCCAGAATTTAAACATTTACACTGGACATCACTCATAAATTCACAAGAATTTCGAATTTAACTTTCCTCACTTTGTATTGTTGCGGTTTTGACACTGTTTAGATTGTTACAAATTTACGTCATTTGTTTACAAAATACTTCTCAATTACAGCTGTGAAAAATTGCTGATTTGTTAGAATTTTGGATGATATTTTATGCAATAAATAACATCCCAAATCATCATTTTTTATTTGTGCTATGTTTTAGTTCATTTTTTTACAAACTATGTGGATCTACGTTAATATGCGGAAGGATAACTATTTCACGCTTCAACCTAGCGGTGATGCGAGACCAGCGCAATAATATTACTATGCAAAAGAAAACGTTACGCATAAGTTAATTCGATTTACTTGATTTACAAATTTTTTTTTTTAAGTTGCAGGATAAACAAAATACATGATAACTGTCTTGAAATATAAGCGATATTTGGGCTCGGGTCGAAAACGTAAGAGGGCTCGGCAAGCCTCGCCCTCTATCACGTTTTCTTACCCTCGCCCAAATATCGCTTATATTTCAAGACAGTAACCATGTATTTTATATATATCTTTCAAATCATGTTTCTATTTTTGTTAAAAATAGTATTCTATAAAGGTACACATATCAGTGATTAGTTACATACAAAAATTTGAGTAAAATTTAGACATTTAATTTTTTGTCAGTATACGAGGGGCCGCAAGTCACCTCATCCTTTGAAAACTTTAGGTAAGAGAAAGAACGAGATATCTCATTAATTTTTTTTTTATCATTAAGATTTAAAATGACTTTGAAAGTGCAAAGACATTTGCAATCACGTTCTGTAAAAGAAAATTGTAATTGCAAATTAAATGCAGGGAACACATCTGTTGGTACACCTGCAGACCACAGTCCTCGCTTTAACTGCTCATGAACTACAGTATATATACATGTATGTAGAATAATTAATTAATCCTATATGTTATTTTTGATCTAGTGAAGTTGTTAGATATTGACAGGAATATGCGAAGTTGTCAGATATTGACAGGAATATATTTAAACACAATACTATCTTGAACATACCTCCGAAAAGTTTGTTCCACTGGGCCTGGTTTATTACTTTTCTTGCTTTTAAGCTTAACAGCGTAGTTTTCTGAGTCACCAGGTCAGTAACAAGGTTACTTGGAGGATGAACTGTATCATAATGGATCCTTATGGCCGTTGGTGCTCTCCTCAATACCAGATTGACAAATCTCAGAAAATTGGTTTCTTCTGGTGACACAATAGCTAAGGCTCTATTTGAAGGTACAGTAGGAGTAGATGAGGCCATGATGAAGTTGTGCTTATGTTGATGTTGTATAAGATATTTTCACAATATCATAATTATGCTGTAAAAGAATGCCCAGAAAGTCAATAAATATCACATTTTCTGAAAAGAAAAAAAATCGTTTTGAAGCAACTCATTCCAAAAAATAGAGGTCACATACACTGCTTAATTCGTAACCTTCTCAAAATTAAATTTGTCTAATATGTATTAGCCACTTGGGAGAAGTTTCTTTCATATAACAAAAATCATTTTCTACCTTTACATAACGTCTAGGATATATTTATATTTTAAACCACTGGCAAATGTCCCCATCCTTTCAAAAGTATTGTATTGAAACGACGTCCTGGATCAAAATTCCTCTAACCGACTTGTTAAAGCACAACCCGTTGAAAAGAGATTTAAACTGTTAAATGCCTTTTCCAATCGTTACATATCAGCCCTTAGGTATTCTATTACATAGGAGTTCATGAAATATTTTCGAATTTTTCACACGTATACCTACACCGCTGATTCATCAATATATGAATACCTCATTTCCGTCTCCATTAAGATCTTTTTTTCACTTTGAATGCGTTATTGTAAACGCCTACGTGTATTACAATAAAAGCATTTAAAAACAAGGTCAAGGTCAAGCAGTCTGCTATGATTTAAAAAATTATAACATTCAAACAATCAATAAAAAATGATTTTAAGGAACCTCAGGAATTTTGCAAACTAAACATTGCTTAATAATGTAAAAAAAAAAAACTAAAAACTAAAAGAAACACAAAGTATACGTAGTAGATCTTTCAAGGGCATATACCTCATGGTTAAGTCATTAGGTCCTAATCTGTTGAATATTTCTCTTCTCCTATCGCACTTATTAAGATTTTTTTAAACAATTTCTTTTAACATGTGTAAAGAAAAAAGGAATCGATGAAAATTAGTAAATGAAACCTACCTGAGGATAGAAATCTTTGATTCGACGAGGTAGTTGATTTAGTCAGATATCCGCCATTTTTATACGACGTTCGATCCTGATATTTAAATTCTTAAGCCTTTTTTGCCAAGTATATTTTTAGTTTCTACATACATAGCTTAATTAAAATTCAAATCTAAAAATGGGGGTCAACATGCTTCTTTTGGCGCTATAGTACATTTTATATGACCTTTATTCACCTAAATTTGTGTCTTAATTAAAAGTTAAATTTTTGACGTTTTCCTCTAAATATTTTTATCCAATTAAAGCATAAACAAAATGAACTTTCTGTTTGTTTAAAAAAAGACACTTAAAAATTGTGACAAAGAAAAAGTTAAAAATTTGCTCGCATAATCAATTATTTGACCTTTCTGCACTAATAAAAAGTGATTTTTCTGGCATTGAAAATTTGATAAGCAAGGAAATTATTAAAGTCTTAAACTTTTTCTGATTTTGAGCATATAGGTCAAATTTATCTTGAATATTTAGAAAAGAACATCAAAAGTGGGGGTATATGACGTAAATTTTAAGATATTACTTAAAAATTGTAAATTTTACGTTAAAATTGGCATATTTTTTTCCCGGATTTTCAGAATATATTTACTATATTTGTCACACTTTGTTGATAGAATTCATAAGAAAAAAATTAATGAATATTTCAGAACCAGCATAACAGATTTCACTGAAAAAAAAAGCTTTGTGTGCAACCAGGATGGAAAAATAAGAATCCAAAATTAACACCACTGTTATAGTTCAAAATGGAAAAAAATGATCATTTTCGTCCAAAAACTTTCCGCCACAAAATATAGTCCTTAGCTTTATTCTACTTGAATGGAATTTAATTGCAGTTTTTCATTGAATACAGTTTTTTTAATTTGCATTATAGAATTCAGATTGAATGTTAGAACTTAGAAATGATGCAGAATTTTATAAATAAAGGACCTGACCAAAATACGCTAAAAATCTCAGGATCGAACGTCCTTAAGTCACATTGCGCCATCTAGGCATTATACAGTATGAAATGCAGTGGCGCAAATCAATAGCTACCACAAAACAAAATATATTTAAAGGTACTTGAACACAGATTTGAAGTTATTATTTTCTCTTAAATATTACGACTTATACATTTTAATAGCATTTCACACAAAAATTAATTAAAAATCTTATTTCGTTTAAAGGATATTGAAATTTCAAATTTTTCGGCGGGTTTGATTGACATATCGGTGCACTCTCACGAATTTATTTTTATTCTTAATCCTTAGGAAAAGTGGCAATCTCGTTTTGTATAAATGAAAAATATTAATACTATTATCCAGAAAATTCAGAGTAGACACGTTCGAAAGCAAAACAAACACACAATATATTGTCAGACCGTGCAGTTGTGGTAAGCAGACTGTGACGATTGAACGCACCAGGTGAATTCTAAATATAAACAATAACAGAACTCGAGCCCTGTTTTTTAAAAACTGTGTACATAACACGAGTGTGCTCGATTTGCTAAACTCTGCACGCATCTCTTAGTTCGGAATGACGATAGTTGTGAAGGTGTTTTGCTTTCTAACATTTCTATCCTAAATAAAATTATTTTTCTTGATAAAAGTTTTAATATTTCTTATTAAAACACATCAAAATTGCCACTTTTCCTAAGGATTAAGAATAAAGTTAAAATTTGTGAAAGTGCAAAGATGTGTCAATCAAACCTGCCAAAAAATTTAAAGTTTTAATAACTTTTAAACGAAATAAGATTTTTAATTAATTTTTGTGTGAAATGCTATTAAAATATATAATTCGTGATATTATACAGAAAAAAATGAGAAAATATTAACTTCAAATCTGTGTCCAAGTACCTTTAAATATTTACATTTGCAAACATCTTTCTTAGATGAACCTATTGAAAAGAAAATACGTTCAATTCTGTGTAAACTTCATTTGGGGGTCAGAGGTCATAGCGCAACCGGATCACAGAGCGATGTGATATTTTGACCAACAACTTCTAGGTAACATAGCAATACGTTGCCCCGTTCGTGTAATAAATACAATTTAACTCGAAATGTATTTGTTTCAAATGTAAATATAAGTAATAAACAACAACGTTAAAAAATTCACTGGGAAATGAACTTTTAGTTGGTATGTGATCAAATCTACTGAGAAGCCCTTCGGTTTCAGAAATTTCACGACACAATTGAGAAACCTTGTATAAAAACAAATTATTAATCGTTTAATATCATAAATCTGAAATGAGGTAAACGCAAAATATGTAATGATGAGATATGGCATACAATCATGTTTCAGTTTTTAACCTTCCACCATCAGCAAATAATTAATTAAGAAATTATTGATAAACCCTTTTAAATATTGATAAGTAAATGAAGTCAAGGTCACAGAGATGGCCAAGGCAGGAAACCTATGCCATGGTTGAATAGTTTTATCATAGACATAAAAAAAACACAAAATGTTGAAAAATTATTTCTTTTATTGCAAAATAAAATGATAGAAAAATATACGTTATCTTTTTTAATACAAAAAATAAAGAACACAATTATCTATCGGTCATAATATTAATACAGTAATTTCAGATTGATTTCAAGATGATTTGCATATAATTTAAAAGTCACTTTGTTTTATACAAGATTCGTCAATACTGTACTTCTAAAGAATTATTTTTACAAACATTCTCTATGCACCTTTAATGGAACGTTCAATTTGAGAAAACCCAAGTTTGTATTAACATTATTGAATGCAAGAGATTATACAACTGCATCAGGATAAAATAGCTCTTGTCCACAATTTTAGGATAAATTAAGCATCAATAAGCTTAAAGAAACCATTACGCGTTAAACTTCAAAAAATTTATCCAACAGACTGATCGAGAAATGAAATAAAACTATTATACTTGTGAGCAAGTTATGGCAATACTTATTTATTGTAAATCGACACAAGAATCCATTATCTTTCAAAAAAGGATAAATACTTTTAAAATGATTCCAGCATTTTCTTTGGATTTACCATACTTAAAATATGTTAGAGAACTGTGCTGAACTAAATAATAATTATTTGCCATTAAAAATTATTTTATAGTCTTTTTTACTTCTTAATTTTTTTTCTTTTTAAATTAAAAATCAGGACCATACAAATTAGCGAGTGCGTGCAAGGGAGAAGGTTACCACGCCATTCATTTCTTCTCATTCTCATCTTCATACAATTTCTGCTTTCTCTTCTTTTCAAGACGCCTAAGTAAAACATAATTTCTGCTCAAAAATCCTAGCCACCCACGAAACACAACCACAGAAATCGTCAATTTTCAAAATTTCTGCAAACTCAATGCCTTTTTGCGTATGATCTCGATAGACAAAGTAATCCACCACTTGATCTGTTCAAAAGACCAAATCTTCTACCCTGCGTGTATACAATGCAGGTACATGAAAGAGTTTGGCTCGTGACAAAGAAATTGTCTAAAAAACATGCAAATTAAAATTATCAGGTAGCACAGATAGCTGACCTGTCAAAAGCTATTGTTTTCTAATAATTGACAGGCGCTAAAGATTGGTCTTGAATCAGGTAGATTTTGGTGGCTTTAACATAAACTTGGGTGTTTAAAACGTGTTTAAGATACACACCTAGCTAGAACTAATGCTGTTCATTGGGGGTTTTGAGGACAACTCTTAAAGTTGTGCATGTTTTGTGTTTTATTTGAACTAGAGACATTACATGTAATAGGTATATAGGTGTACACAAATATTTATACGTAACATTTGCACATGATAAATTTAATGCATGCTCTACAATATACAATACATGTGGTAATTTCATAAACAATGGCATTTAGTATGTTATCATTTCTGCAGTATAAACTTGCTTGCAAGCTCTCAGTTGAAACGTACTCATTTGTATATATCGGTAAGCGTGAACTGAACTTGTTTGGTTAAGCCCCGTGGGGATCCGGGTTAGAATAGGTCCTCAGTACCCCCTTGCTTGTCGTAAAAGGCGACTAAATGGGGCGGTCCTTCGGATGAGACCGTATAAACCGAGGCCCCGTGTCACAGCAGGTGTGGCACGATAAAGATCCCTCCCTGCTCAAAGGCCCTGAGTGCCGAGCATATGCCTAAATTTGCAGCCCTTCACCGGCAAAGGTGACGTCTCCATATCAGTGAAATATTCTAGAGAGGGACGTTAAACAGTATACATCAGTTGTTTGGTTAATCTAGTTATAGTGTTTCAATGCTTATGATTTATATTAAATAGAAAATTGCATTAGTTGTTCATTTTGAATCGTGAACATACAATTCGTCTTTGTCATTGAAAGAAATATATCATATAGCAAGAGTATTCTTTTAATAGCATCTTATCGAAATGTCTCCTCCCATTTCCTTGTAAGAGAGAAAACGTAGTCTTATGGGGGGAAATGTTCCGGCATTTTTTTTTATTGTGATGGGTGTTAAAATTGTTTTTTTATGTTGAATTACGCATTATAAATACATATAAAATTCTTGAATGATAAATATTTTGTTATACATAATGAAATCAAACAAATATTCTTTGCTTATACCCTACCTTATATATACAATGTATACGAAGAGTGTAAAAAGGGACCGCCTTCTATATTGTTTATGCCCTGGCATACCCAACAAACCACTAATAGACAGTGGTTCCTGAAATGTACTAAACATCACCTGCATGTGGTATTATCATATGATGGTTGTCCGGTATAGCCGTGAACAAATTGTCTAGAATGAAAATAATTATTACTATGTTCTAAAATTTTTACTTACCTTTAATATATATTTTATCAATTTACATACGTAGGCTGTTCAGTAAATAATGAACTGATCTCTGGAATGACATACAACATAGAAATAATAAATTATTAAGCTTTGTTTTCGCTCATGATTGAATTTTTAATGAATTGGTTACAGTTTATGTGCATGACATCTTTTCATCACATAGTTTCATTGTGAGAAGTCGAAAACCTTGGCTATTCGAGACAGAGCATTAAAAATGAACGGTAAAAAATCAGAAAACTAGAGTAAAATTAAACGCTTCATTAAAATACTGTAAAATTTCTATAAAAAAAATCACTTAAATATGTAGAATGTACAGCCACCAGTGTCTGTTTTACATAGACAAGAGCAGGTGAATTTCAATAAACGAAAATAATGTTATGGCCATATAAATTGGGTACGGTTTTTGGCGACAAGGACTTACAACAACCAATGGACGGTGTACCAAAATTCGACAAATTATCATTCATTATGTTTTATTGACTTTACGACTTTGCTACACATAACAAATTTGATAGGCATCATTTAAAGAATTGAATTGAATTGGTACATTGTTGCTACAATTCTGATTCGGGGAGGTAGTACAATTTTTAATCGAGGTTTATTAATGTTTGGTAAATTCAAATTTGAATAGAGTAAATTGTCCTACATGTAACAGCAAGTTGTTTTAGAAATAAACCGTCCAAAACATTCTGGTGCACCCGTAACCTGATCGTAGCCCATGGGAGCCTTTTTGACGCCACTCTGGATCTCAGGGTTCACGCAATCAATACCTGTTTTGAAAACTCAGTTGCACTAATTTATGGTTGTGTAATTTAGATTAAGAGTATGATTTAGTGTAAATTGTTTAAATTGAAGACGAATATTCCATTTACAATACCTCAATAAAATAAGTATACGGATATTTGTACAACATATTGATTACCCAGTGATGTTAAAATGAAATTGGAAAATCAAATTAAGAATGCATGTTTGAAAGACAATGAGAAAAAAGAAGGCATATAATGTTTGCAAACTTGAAACAATTCTGTAAATTGACACTCAAAAAGTCTTGTATAAAATACAATGAAAAAATACTGTTCATAATAATGATAATAATAATAATACATTTAAAAAAAGGTTAAATTGATATCTAGTGAATACCAAAATAGAGCATCATACTGTTTATACAGTCCACAATAGGATTGTAATGAACTTTTTTTTCGGAGCATTTAGACTACATACCACAACAAAATGTTTTCTAAAATATTTATTTTGCTTGTTTAACAACAAGTTTTCGTTCATATTGAGTCGTCATAATTTGCTGGTGGAGGGTTGCAAATCTAGACCTTTACTCGGTACTTACGGTTATTGAATAGTTAGGAATCTTGTTGGTGCTACCACATACTTTGACTTGGGGCCTCTATTTAACCGTTTTAATCAAAAAGACTCTTTTCCACGACACACAGTGGCTTCGAAGACGTGAGGTGAGGATAAAATGCTTACTCCATGACTCTACATAAAACGCTCTAATCACTGAACCACGTGGGCTCATTATAAATATGAGAAATCTTTCAGAGTTCAATTAAAATACTTGCAAATCTATTTCTCTTTTCTGATTTCAAGACAGCGTATTAAAGCAAGGAATTGATGAAATGCATCAATGAAATTTATATTGTGCAGATGCATTTCAATATCAGACTTTCTTTTTATCGTTTTTGTACATTTTTCAAAGTATTGTCAAAGAAAACAACTACAACTACTTATGTTATGCTGCGAAACAATCTACGTCATGGATCAAATGGACACATCACTTAAACATCTAATTAACGTCTGTAGGTATAATAGCGTTTAAGGATTTTTTCTGTGTCCTGAAAACCACACGCTTTAGAATAATCTAGAACATCCCGACCAGATTTATCCTTTACTTTAATATCTGCACCCAATTCTATAAGTGTAGCAATGTTCAAAGGACAAGGACACTGTACTGCATAATGAAGGGGTGTACAACCTGCTAAGTTTTGCCGATTTACATGCTCATCTGTTGACAACAAAAAATCTCTCTTGAAATGATTAAAACAATCAAACGTAAAATACATATTTGGAATTAAGGAGCTATAATGCAAGAAAGTATTTCCAATAGCATCTGTGATTGAGAACAAGTTCAAATAATCATTCATTGGATATCGGAATCTTTGACGAATGTGTCGCATTATTAAAATGCAATCTTTTCTTAAAAACAAAAGTGGCCACATCTCAAACTTGGTGAGCATGAAGAGGTTTAGATCGAAAGGTAAACATTTCTCTATTTCCTCTCCTTGTTTTATCCAGTTCTGACTACTCGTTTCTCCACGTTCTGGACAGAGACAAGGTATTATACTTTTGTGAAGGTTCCATAGTTCATCGGGAAGTCTTGCAAGAATAATATTGTAAATGTCAATATACTTGCCGCACTTTAAAGCTTCTGTAATAATTTTATCATATCCAGAAGAACAATATTTAATTGTAAAATCCGTCAAATAGTAGTCCTTTACATTTCTCATAAACTTACGGACAATGTCATGATTTCCACTATCGAACACCATTTCGAATTCATCAAAATGTAGCCGAGAAATTTTAAACAAAGTCTCTACAAAACAAATATAACCCCTCTGTAATTTGATTCGTAGATTTGATATGATAGCGTCTCCAGACGTGCACCTTTCAAGAAACAAATCAATAATGCTGGCCACTTCACTGTATATCGCGTATAAGAAAGCAGTTTGTCCTCTGTTGTCAACTTCTTTAAATAGTTCGGTCTTATTAAGTAAAGTCCCGACCCAATATGAATTGTTGTCTAGCGTTGCGATGTGTAAGATGGATTGGCCCTTTTTATTTCTGTACTTATTAATCGTACCTCGATATTTGTTCAAAAACTTACAAATGTCATTTGTATTTATAAAACATTGTAACAAATACCTTAAATTGTTTTCATACAGATGCGCTCCATTTTCAAACAATACATCACTAATGTCATAGTGATGACATTTTATTGCCATGGTAACAGCATTTACACCTTCACTTATTTCTATCTCATAATCAGCCCCAAACCTCAATAATATCTCCACGATTTCTTTATAATTTTGGCAACAACACAGTAACAATGGTGTAAAACCATCATTATCCCTTGCATTAACATTTGCCCCATTAGATAGCAGAAAATAAATAACATCTTGACGTGTATTCTTTATTGCGATATGCAATGGAGTAGACCCAGTCTTGTCTGGAATATTAATCTTTGCACCATATTTCACTAGTGTTGACACTACCTCCAAATTTCCTATAACGCAAGCTAAATGAAGGGGACTGGAACCATGCACGTCTGTAGCGTTGACGTGTCCTCCATGCTCTATAAGCAATTGCATTGGAAAGAAATGGCATTTAAAACAAGCTATATGTAAAGGAATGCAGTCGTTTTTGTCGGATGTATTTACATTTACTTTATTAAGAATTAGTGCTTTAACGATTTCGGAAAAATTTCCGGAACAGGCCGTGTGTAAGGGAGTTTTGCCATTGATGTCGGCCGTGTTAAGATCGATGTTATTTTCAATAAGAATATCTGTTAATCTTTTAAGCTTATTTAAAGCTTCTTGATTAGTTGAATCCTGAAATATATTATTTTTTCCTTCGTGTTCAAGTTCCATTTCCTCTTCTTTCGAAAAGTACCAATCAAAATCTGTTAAGGCATAATGAAGAGCTGTTCTCCCTTTATCATCAATTGCCATTATTTCTGCTCTGTTTTGTAGAAGAATTGATAAACATTTTAGCGATAAATGCTTTGCTGCAAAATGAAGAGGTGTTTTTTTATCGCTTGATTGAATATTTGCAACCGCCCCCTTTACGAAAAGATATGTTACAAGATCTGCATTGTTCTGTGCACAGCTAATGTGAAGAGCTGCAAGACCTTGAGTATTCTTCCAATTTATCTCCGCTCCATACTCCAAAAGTATTGAAATAATACCTTTATTTCCTTTCACGCAAGCTTTCAGCATCCCATCCTGTAATTGTTGCCTGTTTATTCCCTTCTCAATTAACAGTCTAACGATAGCACAATTTCCATAAAAGCAGGCCAGAGAAAAAGGAGTATCACCTCTTCTAGAAACTATATTGATATCACAATTTCTTTCAATAAGGAATTCGACAGTCTTTATGTTCCAATCAGATATAGATTTATGTATTGGTGTCAATCCTTGGGAGTCTTGCAAATTAATGTCTGCACCATTACACAAAAGTTGGTCAACAATTTCTATGAAATCATTCCTGCAGGCGAGGGAAAGTGGCGTTTCTTCATCTGTATCTCTTGAATTAACTTTAGCCCCATTGGAAAGCAATATTTTTATAACTTCTAAATGTCCTCTTTGACAAGCTTCATGAAGAGGTGAAATTCCATTTTCATTTTGATAGTTAACAGATGCCCCCTGTTGAAGTAAATAACGAACAATACTGCAATGCCCATGCAAACTGGTCACCAATAATGGGGAAACCGTTTCTTCAAAGAGTTGATATTCAGAAATGAGGTCCTTTTGTGAGCAAACTCTATTTTGGATAAGATATTCCAATATTTCCAGCTTACCAGTAACACAAACAAGTAGAGGGATTCGAACTTGTGTAACTGGACAGTACAATTTATGACTCAAATCTGTTAGGTGTATGCCGCAAAACAAACAGTGAGTATCATACGTTATTCCAAAATTCATGAATTCCTCCAAGCTACCAAAAGTCTCACTATAATATTGGAGACACATTTGCACAATCTCAATATTTTCACTTAGAATCGCTAAATGTAGCGTGCTTGCTCGTTGGGAAAATAGAGTTTCAAACAAAACATCATTTCGTGTTTCAAAAAGTTTTTCTAAAAATGCTGCCCAGTTGTAAGCTATTGTCAAATGAAGAAACTTTACTTGGCTATTTTCCAATAAATCTTCCCTTGAAAATGAGGTATATGCTTCAGTAATAATTGATGGTATATTAAGATTTGTTTTTAAAAGCGTTTCTTCTAAAATATGTCCATCTACTAATGAGTCAAATAGACAAGTTTCTATTAGAGCATTTGGCATGCATGGGTTCTTAAATATATTTCTGAAATTTCCTTGACTGATATCATTCTGTATTCTTTTAGAGTAGAATTTCATCCACTTCTTGTCTAATTCTAATAGAGTTTTGTCTTCCTTGAAATCAAAATCTTTCTGTAGTCTCCCTTGTGGTCTTAGTCTGTTTTGAAATATTTCAGTACATGAGTGAAGAATCAGTGTTTCAGGACATCGGTTTCCGAAATGCCACACAACGACTTCCAAAAATTTTGAATGTATTAGCGCAAATGTACAACCCACCTTTTTAACATATTTACCATTCATCCTTTCCAGTGCTGAGAGTAAATTTGAGGAATCAATCTGCCTATCACAAGCATTTAAAATTTCTTGAAGATGTTCATCAGCAACATTTCTCTTAATACCCATTACATATGAATTCACCCTTTTCTCTGCAAGGGCACAACAAACTAAAGCGCAGTATTCATGAATGGCTTCTGACCTAGGATCATCAACCATTACGTTAAGCTTAGATACTAACTCAATGAAAGGATTCTCGAAAAAGGCTTCCATGCATGCTGAATCAGTAAATGCATTAGCATATATTTTACAAAGGTATGGAAAGCAATCGAAATTCTTTTCTATTACCAATTGAGGTAAATGAACTTCGTGTTGAACGTGCGCAGACTATATTTGCTCTTTCTCGAATACAGATAACTTATTTTCGTGATTTTCTAAATTGATAATGAAATTGGAGAAAATTTTTATTAAACGAAACGGTCGAGTACAACTTACGACAAAACGACATGAAACTAAAAGTTTTGATTTAACTTGATCTTCCTTTTGTTGAAAATTCAAACATGTTTCGATGTCTTTTGAATACTTAACCCATGCACTAGCTGCTTGTTCCTCAACAATAAATTCTCCACAAGGATCATCAATCACAAAGACTTGTGGATTTTTTCGGTCGTGATAGCTTTTAATTTCATCGGGACGGTCAATAGGAATGATAGAAAATCCCTGTTTTCCCATTTTTAAGGCGATGTGATGAATGATGGCTGATTTTCCCGACCCTGGATGACCAACAACTACAACGCATGGATTGTCATTTACAAAGTTTTCAACAGCTGTGGACGCCCTTATTTCTACAAAAATTTCATCTTCTTTTTCCCAGGATACTAGTTTTTCTTCAATCAATTCTACATATGATAAGAAAAGCAAAATACAATTGAACTCTCATTACCTCTTCATATTTCAATTTTGCATGATAATAAACTATTAAAAATATTGACATTTGCCCACTATATGTATATTACTCTTTTTAGTTCTAAAATTAAATATCGTTTACTGAAAATTTAACTAATTGCTAAAGTAAGAATTAAAGCAAAATTATAATTTACCACTATTACTTTTATAGGAGGAAAAATATTTCAGCATTTTTGTTTTCATTTTTATACAAAGATCACCTCTAACATTAGGAGGGATTGTTTTTAACTGTTCCATTTTCAGATGTTTAATTTCCAGAAAAAGCTCCAAAAGAAGTTCTTTCTCAGATTCATCCATCGGAGAAAATCGTAAAGCTTTGGTTTCATTCAGTAATGCAGAACCTCCAAGTCTTCCAATAGCCTGAAAATATTTGATTTTCAAAGTAGTTAAAAACACAAGCCATTTGTTTTTGAAAATAAATTTGTTGTAAAGATCTTGGTACATGCAGTCATGTGTATAAAACAATATTAATGCCATATCTGTTGAAATATAAAGATTCGGTCAAGAGTAAAACATTTGAAAAGAATGTCATACTTTAGGCCAAGGACAAATCAATGGTACATTCAGAAATAACTTGTCACAGGTACTGCACACAAGGATTATTAAAGTCGTTAGAAAATGCGTCATCAATTTTCCTAGAATCCACCTTTTTAATGCAATTTAACAAGTCTTTTCTCTGTTATTCCGCCGAAATATGGTTGAAATATTGCCGACTGGGCGTTAAGCAATATAAAATCAATCAATCAATCAATCTCTGTTATCAATACTTTTTTTTATTCTTTTATGTTGCTTAAAATAGTTTTCCTACCTCCTCTACATCTGTCCAGCTAGTTTTAAAATCATTTGCGTCCATCCTTGCATTTGCTGAGTGGGCAACTTCGTTTCTGTAAAACTTGATTCTTGCTAAGTCAGCCCCAGTACTGGTATCTGATGGATTGGGTAGAACATCGAATCCTCCTGCTGGTGCTGGTGTAGAGTGACTCAGGTTTCGTAAAAGGCAGATTAGAAGTGTAACATCAAAGTCTTTTGACACAGGATTGGGAACTAAAACAAAGGAAAATGAAATTTGAAAACTTTAGGTAAGAGAAATAACGAGATATCTCATAATTTTTTTATTATTAAGATTTTAAATGACTTTGAAAGTGCAAAGACATTTGCAATAACGTTCTGTAAAAGAAAATTGTAATTGCAAATTAAATGCAGGGTTATAACACATTTGTTGGTACACCTGCAGACCACAGTCCTCGCTTTAACTGCTCATGAACTACAGTATATATACATGTATTTAGAATAACTAATTAATCCTATATGTTATTTTCGATCTAGTGAAGTTGTTAGATATTGACAGGAATATGCGAAGTTGTCAGATATTGACAGGGATATATTTAAACACAATACTATCTTGAACATACCTCCGAAAAGTTTGTCCCACTGGGCCTGGTTTATTACTTTTCTAGCTTTTAAGCTTAACAGCGTAGTTTTCTGAGTCACCAGGTCAGTAACAAGGTTACTTGGAGGATGAACTGTATCAAAATGGATCCTTATGGCCTTTGGTGCTCTCCTCAATACCAGATTGACAAATCTCAGAAAATTGGTTTCTTCTGGTGATACAATAGCTGAGGCTCTATTTGGAGGTACAGCAGGAGTAGATGAGGCCATGATGAAGTGGTGCTTATGTTGATGTTTTTAAAAATATTTTCACAATATCATAATTATGCTGTAGAAGAATGCCCAGAAAGTAATATCACATTTTCTGAAAAGAAAAAAAAATCCTTTTGAAGCAACTCATTCCAAAAAATAGAGATCACATACATGGGTTATGTAAATCGTAATCTTCTCAAAATAAAATTTTTCTAATATGTATTTGCCACTTGGGAGAAGTTTCTTTCATATAACAAAAATCATTTTCTACCTTTACATAACGTCTAAATGAGGATATATTTATATTTCAAACCACTGGCAAATGTCCCCCTCCTTTCAAAAGTATTGTATTGAAACGACGTCCTGGATCAAAAATTCCTCTAACCGACTTGTTAAAGCACAACCCTTTGAAAAGAGATTTAAACTGTTAAATGCCTTTTCCAATCGTTACATATCAGCCCTTAGGTATTCTATTACATAGGAGTTCATGATATATTTTCGAATTTTTCACACGTATACTTACACCGCTGATTCACCGATATATGAATACATCATTTCCGTCTCCATTAATATCTTTTTTTCACTTTGAATGCGTTATTGTAAACGCCTACGTGTATTACAATTAAAGCATTTAAAAACAAGGTCAAGGTAATCATGATCAGCAGTCTGCTATGATTTAAAAATAATAACATGCAAACAATCATTAAAAAAATGATTTTTAAGGAACTTCAGGAATTTTGCGAACTAAACATTGCTTAATAATGTAAAAAAAAAAACTAAAAAAAACTAAAAACTAAAAGAAACACAAAGTATACGTAGTATATCTTGCAATGACATATACCTCATAGTTAAGTCATTAGGTCCTAATCTGCTGAATATTTCTCTTCTCCTATCGCACTTATTAAGATTTTTTTAAACAATTTCTTTTAAAGAAATAAAGGAACCGATGAAAATTAGTAAATGAAACCTACCTGAGGTTAGAAATCTTTGATTCGACGAGGTAGTTGATTTAGTCAGATATCCGCCATTTTTATACGACGTTCGATCCTGATATTTAAATTCTTAAGCCTTTTTTGCCAAGTATATTTTTAGTTTCTACATACATAGCTTAATTAAAATTCAAATCAAAACATGGGGGTCAATATGCTTCTTTTGGCGCTACAGTACATTTTATATGACCTTTTTTCACCTAAATTTGTGTCTTAATTAAAAGTTAAATTTTAGACGTTTTCCTCTAAATATTTTTATCCAATTAAAGCATGAAACAAAATGAACTTTTTGTTTGTTTAAAAAAAGACACTAAAAAATTGTGACAAAGAAAAAGTTAAAAATTGCTTCGCATAATCAATTATTTGACTTTTCTGCACTAATAAAAAGTGATTTTTCTGGCATTGAAAATTTAATAAGCAAGGATTTTTTTTAAAGTCTTAAACTTTTTCTGATTTTGAGCAAATAGGTCAAATTTATCTTGAATATTTAGAAAAGAACATCAAAAGTGGGGGTATATGACGTAAATTTTAAGATATTACTTACAAAGTTTAAATTTTACGTTAAAATTGGCTTATTTTTTTTCCCGGATTTTCAGAAGATATTTATATATTTGTCACACTTTGTTGATAGAATTCATAAGAAAAAATTTAATGAATATTTAAGAACCAGCATAACAGATTTCACTGCAAAAAAAAACAGCTTTGTGTGCAACCAGGATGGAAAAATAAGAATCCAAAATTAACAGCACTGTTATAGTTCAAAATGGAAAAAATGATCATTTTCGTCTAAAAAACCTTCCGCCACAAAATATAGTCCTTAGCTTTATTCTACTTGAATGGAATTTAATCGCAGTTTTTCATTGAATATAGTTTTTTAATTTGCACTGTAGAATTCAGATTTAATGTTAGAACTTAAAAATGATGCAGAATTTTATAAATAAAGGACCTGACCAAAATACGCTAAAAATCTCAGGATCGAACGTCCTTAAGTCACATTGCGCCATCTAGGCATTATACAGTACGAAATGCAGTGGCGCAAATCAATATTGATTGATTGTATATTGTTTTACGTCCCTCTTGAGAATTTTTCACTCATATGGAGACGTCACCGTATGCCGGTGAAGGGCTTCAAATTTAGACCTATACTCGGCACTCGGGGCCATTGAGCAGTGAGGGATCTTTACCGTGCCAGCGCCTACCGTGACACGGGACCTACGTTTTTAAGGTCATATCCGAAAGACCCGTGACTTTCACTTCTAGTGCCGAGCGCTTGGCGAAGGAACAGCCACTACCTTTGTTTACGTCTTAGGTATGACGCGGCGCCGCGAACGGGAATCGAACCCGGGCCTCCCGATCACGAAGCGAACGCTCGCAAATAAATAGCTACCACAAAACAAAATATATTTAAATATCTACATTTGCAAATATCTTTCTTAGATGAACCTCCCGGGTTCGATTCTCGATCGCGGCGCCGCGTCATACCTAAAACGTAAACAAAGGTAGTGACTGTTCCTTCGCCAAGCGCTCGGCACTAGAAGCGAAAGTCACGGGTCTTTCGGATATGACCTTAAAAACGTAGGTCCCGTGTCACGGTAGGCGCTGGCACGATAAAGAACCCTCACTGCTCAATGGCCCTGAGTGCCGAGTATAGGTCTAAATTTGAAGCCCTTCACCGGCATACGGTGACGTCTCCATATGAGTGAAAAATTCTCAAGAGCAGTGGCGTAGCTAGCAAAATATCTACTGTATTCAAAAAGGCAAGGGGTCTGGGGGCCGCCTTGAGGCCCCCAGCTGGTCCAGGGCAGGGCCCTGGTGGGGGCCTGGGGGGCGAAGCCCCCGGAAGATCATGGATTTTTAGGGTTTTATACATCAGAAAATTACCTTAAAAAGTTTAATTTTTACAATCGTAGTTTTACCAAATATTAACAAAAAATTGCCGAGTTTTGACGATACACTTACAACTCCAAAATTCCTTTTTTTTAAAAAAGCATTTCGTGTTATCCTGAAATAAGACAAAACATTTTCAACAGTGGAAATCTTGCAGTAATTGTGTTTTCCGAAATCACAAACCTTGAATTTGTGAGGAGGATATAATTGATATTTTCACAATTTTTTGTTTTCCTAATGCAGTGTGAAAGTAACAATCAGAATGCAAAGTACCACATGAAAGAACATCTCTTCTTTAATTTGATCAATTCCGAATGATAATTTTCATACTGAACATTCAAGACACACTGTTCTCACATTTTGTACCATAATAAGTTTTCGGTTAATTTCAAACATTTTGTTCCTTCTTGTAGCAACTTTATAATTACATTATCGAAAAAACTGTTTTGAAATTTTCTGACGAAAGAGAATTTATTATGAAAGGCAGGATAACCTTTATAGGCAGAAAATTCAATGTTCTTCATAATATAGTAGTTGCTATAAAATTTATTATACAAGTTAAGATTTTTTTAATCATATTTACTATGAATTATATGAATTTTTCTGAATTCTATATACCGCTTTATCCACACACAAAAAAATATTCTCCATTTGTTACATGTTAAAAATTTAGTTGGTTTGAAATAATAGTACAAGTTTGCAGTTAATTATAAGGGGAATAAGAAAATAAAACGGATTAAATTATTTGGCTTATTAGCATTTAATTTGAATTGACACAACTTTACAATTCGCCCTTGACATTCTAAAATGATTTTTTAAAACGATATGTACTCTGTGACATGTTAAAAATTTAGTTGGTTTGAAATAATAGTACAAGTTTGCAGTTAATTATAAGGGGAATAAGGAAATAAAACGGATTAAATTATTTGGCTTATTTGCATTTAATTTGAATTGACACAACTTTACAATTCGCCCTTGACATTCTAAAATGATTTTTTAAAACGATATGTACTCTGTATCAAAGATAGAAGCTTAATATATTACCGGTATTTTAATATATCTAGTACGTAGAGGTAAACAAATCGATGTTTTTTTTAATATAACCTATTTTAATTGAGTCTTGTATTGGACTTCTGACATTTTTTACTTTCTTTTTTATAATTATTTTTTTGTCAATTTTTTGTGTGTGAAAAATCTGTGTATTCATTTGCGTTTTTGCGTAAAGGGCGCTACGCCACTCAAGAGGGACGTTAAACAATATACAATCAATAGATGAACCTATTGAAAAGAAAATACGCAACCGGATCACAGAGCGATATGTGATATTTTGACCAACAACTTCTAGGTTACATAGCAATACGTTGGCCCGTTCGTGTAATAAATTCAATTTAACTCGAAATGTATTTGTTTCAAATGTAAATATAAGTAATAAACAACAATGTTAAAAAACTCACTGGGAAATTAACTTTTAGTTGGTATGTGATCAAATCTACTGAGAAGACCTTCGGGCTTCACAAGATTTGTTCACATGGCCAACTAAAAGTTCATTTCCCAGAGAACTTTTTAACATTGTTGTTTATTTCATAAATACATACAACTCCTAACAGTATGTGCAATCCTTCTGCCGTCATTATACGGTAAAATTCTCGGTTTAGTAACTTTTGATTCAGAAACTTCTACGCATATTTTTTTCTATTCCGTGTATTCAATTTTAAAAAAATAATATTGAATTTCATAAACTCATACCTGTAAAAACAAAACGCAAGACTTTTGTATATGATGAAATGTGACCAAATAATACAGAAAAGATTCTTGAAACAAATAAGAAGAAATAATTTCACGAAGGTTGGCAATTGTTGTAAAGGTTTTTACACATGTACCACATAGTCGAATTTACGCTTTGTATGTATAAATTTGATCCCATCTTTAAAAAAATCACATTTCGTTATAACTGATGATCAATTTCAAAGTTGTTGGTGTGGTCCTAATTTTCCTATTTTAAAAAGTTCAAATGAAATTCTTATTTTGAGCGTTGCTATGGAAATAATTAAAATTTGAAAATATTTTGTTTCCTTGGATACGTACTTGTAAAATAATGTAGATTTCCAAAACTTTTATGATTGATATTTATTAACAGCTAATGTGAATTTAAATTTTGATTATTATCCAATCTCGATCTGGATGCAAGAAGCTGACACAAAGGGTTTAAAACTGATATAAAGTTTACAAAATCGAACATTTTCCATTCTAAATACCCATATTCAACTTTATTTCTACCAAATAAGTACTTACTATTAAAGTTGAAGATTATTTCATATAATATGTTTCTTGATTAAACGGCAAGTTAATTCTTTACGGAGCAAAAACAAATTCACTTTTAACCACTGGTACGTTGTTTCCTTGGTAACACAGCAACATAACAATTAATCCAAATTTTTCTAATGGTTTTGTTGTTGCAAGGTCCTAAGGATGCATATTTGCCAGACTTGAATTTTCATGTTTTTTCTAAGACAGAAACATTAACCTAATTTTAGTTACTGATTTAGCTTGGTTACACTCTGCTACCATGGCAACCATGGATGTTATTTATATAAAAATATTGCATACACTCATATTCTTTAAAAGATCAACATTTTCATTGCTTTTCTTAAGTAGTTGATTGACTTTGAGCATAACATCTACCATTCGTGAATACTGAACGTTTTTTCAGCATAACTCAGTATTCTAAATGTATTCCAAATGTATCCATGGTTACCAATTACTTAAGAGATATATTCCAAACAGTTTCTTTACAGTGTAAGGGGCAACAAGGTGTCATATTTTTGTGAGAATGTTTTGTTTACTTTTCCTTGTTTTTATTGGGGTTCAGCGAAGATTTAAAGAAGCTGAAAATCTCAATTTTCAAACTTTTACGTCCGTTGCCATGGAACAAAGTGACATAGCAACACAGATATATTTGATTATGTTTCTAGTGTCCAGTATTAAGAATGGGTAAAGTTTCATCAAAATAGGTGACCATGCGTTACAATGAAGTGGTTACAGAGAATGGCTCTCAACAGTTTCTTAGGGAAAAAAAACCTTTGGCTCAATGTCATGGGAAAAGAATGACACAGTTGAATATTCTAATTATATCACATTTCAAATTCTTCTATACATGAATTATAAGATACTGTAGAAATCCTATGACACTGAAATGACAAGTGGTATCAAGTTCAGAAATTTCACAACACAGTTGAGAAACCTGGTATAAAAACAAATTATTAATCGTTTAATATCCGAAATCTGAAGGGAGGTAAACGCAAAATATGTAATAATGAGACATCATTGGCATAAAATCAGGTTCTAGTTTTTAACCCTCCACCATCAGCAAATAAGTAATTAAAAGTTATTGATATACCCTTTTAATAAATGATAACTAAATGAAGTCAGTGTCACAGAGATCATAATTATGGTCAAGGCAAGAAACCTATGCCATGGTTGAATAGTTTTTATGATCATAGACATAAAAAAACACAAAATGTTGAAAAATAATTTCTTTTATTGCAAAATAAAATGATAGAAAAATATATGTTATCTTTTTTATCATACAAAATATGAAGAACACAATTATCTACCCGTCATAATATTTATATAGTAATTTCAACATGATTTGCATATAATTTAAAACTTACATCTTTGTTTTATACATGATTCGTCAATACTGTACTTTCAAAGAATTATTTTTAGAAACACTTTCTTTATGAACCTTTAATGGAACGTTCAATTTGAGAAAATCCAAGTTTGTATTAACATTATTGAATGCAAGATATTATACAACTGCATCAGGAGAAAATAGCTCTCGTCCCCAATTTTAGGATAAATTAAGCATCAATAAGCTAAGGAAAACATTACGCGTTAAAGTTCAAAAATTTATCCAACAGACTGATCGTGAAATGAAATAAAACTATTATACTTGTAAGCAAGTTATCGCAATAATTATATATCATAAAGCGACGCAATGATTATCTTTATAAAAAGGATAAATTTACTTTTAAAATGCTTCCAGCATTTTCTTCGGATTTACCATACTCGAAATATGTTAGAAAACTGTGCTGAACTAAATGTTAATTATTTGCCATTAAAACTTACTTTTATAGTCTTTTTACTTCTTAATTCTTTTTTACAATTAAAAATTAGGACCATACAAATTAGTGAGTGAGTGCAAGGAAGAACGTTACCGCACCATTCATTTCTTCCCATTCTCTTCTCCATACAATTTCTGTTTTCTCTCCTTTTCAAGACGCCTTAATGAAATTTTATTCCTCTTCAAAAACCTCGCCACCCATGTCACACATCCACTGAAATCGTCAATTTTCAACATCTCTGCAAACTCAATTGCCTTTTGGCGTATGATCTCTATGGACAATTCACACCCCCACTCGATCTGTTCAAAAGACCAACTCTTCAACAAGGCATCGAGATCTGGCCAAGCAGATCGACCAGTTTGAAGCCTCCTAAAGTTCTTTCTACTATTTTCAAGATTGTTTTTCTGTTTTCTCCAGTAACGAATTAGTTTTTCACTTACACCATACTTCCGCTGGGCGGCCATATTATTTGTCTGCGTGGCATAGTTCGCCACCTCCAGTTTGAATTCAGAGGTGTAACTTCTTTGTTCCGACCTGAAGTTCGATATAGCATTGTCTATCTCCACATCTGTCATCTGAGACTGAAAATAAATAAACTGACACATCAAGAGAGAATGACAATAATATAGGAATGTAGTAGTAGCTGTGCCATCTTTTTAAAAAAAATGTTGGGCTGCCCTCTCCTTACCGACCGACTAAAGATGGGCCCATTCATAACTTGTTTTTTTTACATTCAAGGCCTGAAGGGCAGGATTTTTTTCTTTTCATTTCTCTTATCCCATCAACAAGTCTTTTAAAACTTTCTGGACAAAAAAAATTCCAACCCAACCTACCAAACAAATAATTTTATCCTGAGTCCTGGGAGAGGGCAACAAATCATTATCTTAAAGATAGCTCCAGATACTATGGAGGATTTCGCTTTAACATGTGGCAGGATACTCTGTAATGTTTGTGTCAGGTACTCTGTAATGTTTGCGTTTACATGTGACATGATACTCTGTGATGTTGCTTTTACATGTGACATGATACTCTGTGATGTTGCTTTTACATGTGACAGGATACTCTGTGAAGTTGCTTTTACATGTGACATGAAACTCTGTGTACACTCTGTGACATGTCACATGTCAAAGCAACATTACAGAGTATCATGTCACATGTAAATTCAACATTTCAGAGAATCCTGTAAAATGTAAATGCAACATGATAGAGTATCAAGTCACATGTCAAAGCAAACATCACAGAGTATCATGTCACATATAAAATCAATATGATATAGTGTCACATGTAAAATCACATGTAAAATCATGTCATGTTTTTTACTTTCATGATGTGCCATCTCTATGGACTTATCTAGTTTTTGCTTAAGAGCTAGACGGGTAATTATTATGCTGTGTTAATGCTTTCACAAATACATAGATATTAGAAGTCTTGATTTAAATTGAAGGTCAACTTTAAACAAGAGGTCCATGGGCCACATCGCTCACCTGAAAAACTTTGGCTATGCAGTTCTTTCCCACATTTCCCCCATTAATATTTATTGTGGACCTGCCCTACCCCTGGGGGTCATGATTTGGACAATTAGAATCTACACTACCCAAGGATGCTTCCATATAAGTTTCAGCTTTTCTGGCCCAGTGGTTCTTAAGAAAAAGATTTTTTAATGGCCCAAACCTATTTTTGTCTTTTCTTGATTATCTCCCCTTGGAAGAGGACTTATTAGCCCTATATTTTCACAATTTAAATTCCCCTATACCCAATAATGCTTTGTAGTAAGTTTGGTCAAAATTGGCCCAGTGGTTCTTGAGAAGAAGTTGAAAATGTGAAAAGTTTACTGACTGATGGACAGCTAGACGGACAGAAGGACAATGTACAAAAGGTGATCAAAAAAGCTCAGGTGAGCTAGAAATGTTTGTTTGTCCCATCTTTAACTATAGAAAAAAAATTGGAGGGGTAGGTAGGTGGTATATAGGGTTTTTCTTTCAGACAATTTCAGCATCAATCCTGAATTTTCAAAATCTGATTTTCTGGAATGCTTTAAAAAAAGGTTCCAAGGAGGCTTAAAAACAATTTTGAGATGAACCATTTTAAGTCAGTCTATTGGGAGAGCATAACTTAACAGTAAGATGGCCATATTTGTTGTTCTGTGTTGTTTACCTGTGACCCGGATGTGTGAACATCATTTGTTGAGGATCCTTTAATGGAAAAAAGAGTATCCTTTTCTTCCCTCCATTTCCAAACCAATTCCTTGTCAACATGTAATCTAAGAGCAGTTTGGTTGTTGCCATGTTTTTCAGCATACAAGATTATTTTCCGTTTGAAATCTTCAGTATAAGGCCCATCCATTGAAGGTCGTGCAGAATCTTCCTGCTCATTTTCATAATCATCGTCATCATCATCATGGTCTTTGTCAAAAGCTTCATCATCTTCCTCTGAATCCATTAAGTCATCAGGATCGCAAGGTCACTGCACACCGGTTACCCAAAGGCACTCTTTGGGTGAAGTATGAGCCAGATTGGGCCAAGGAGAGAGAAGATATGCCCCGGACAAGAGATTTCGGATGGACGGACGGACAGCCGGACGGACGGACAGCCGGACGGACGGACAGACTGATCACTATAGGGCGCCCGCCAAGCGGGGCCCTAATTAAATTCTTTACACCTTAGATAGCTATCCCATTTACACGCCTTCTTACCCTGGGATGGTACTCAGGAATTTCCACTGAATTGTTCATTGCTGAGGTTTTCTTTCTTTTCTCAGGCAAATACTCCGAGATTGTCCCTTCACTGCTGGATTTCTCTTTTGCCTGCTCTGCAACCTAAAAATGTAAAAATAAATACATTGATTCTTGAGCCTGAGATAAAGCAATTCTTTTTCAAATGGGCACAGCAAAAGACAGCATGGAATTTTCTAACAAATTTGTGTTAGATGCCAAGATAAGAAGTTGATAAATACAAATTTAAATTATTGTTTTGGGTGTGAAGGATCTGAAGTTTATTTCCCCGAAGATGCAAGTATCTTAAATAAATGCATTACCCCCAATCTGAAATAGCTTCCTTCATATCTGTAATAGAATATGTGCTTAGAAACTTCTTGATAAAATATTAATGGTAGATTAAGTGTAATGTTCTAATATATTAAGTTTCATATTTTTTTATTAAAAGATATGTCCAACACTGCTTAGAAAAAGTCATCACAAAGCAGCTAGTACAATGGGTTTGTATGAACAGAACTCATCCACTCACTCACAAGCATGTTACTATATCCCTGCTAATTTTTTTTTGGGGGGGGGGGGGGATAATAAGTATAAGATAAAATACAAAGAAGAAAAACATATTCACTTCAATCTGCATTGTTCCATTATCTTCCGTGTTATGAGGGTTTGAGTCCTCACTGTGAGACGAGGTCCCATCTCTCTGAGATATCGAGTCATCATTCTGACATCTCGAGTCCTCATCTTGAGATACAGCCTCACTTTCAGCGTCTTCAGGAACTACTTCCTCTTCTTCAACTTCCTGTTGAGAAACTTCTTCCTCATTTGTTGACTTATTCTGAGTTTCTACTTGACGTTTTTTCTGGTTAAATATATGTATTCAAATACCGTAGCAAGAAATGTTTAATTCTGAAAATTTTTATAAAATGTATGCCAACTGCATGAAAATATTTACAAAATAATATCCATTCTTTCTTAAAAATAACTTGTCAATGAATACAGTGGACCTACAGATATCCATACTCCAGATATCCCGATGCTTCAGTATCTGGACGATTTTTCATCGGAACAGAATTTTTTAACATTATTTGGTCTTGTTTAACTTGTAATTCAGATATCTGGATGCTCGCTTCATATATCTGGACAAATTCACTAAGAACTACAGTGTCTGGATAAACGAGGCTCCACTGTATAATTGCTTAGCATTTTCATTGTATCATAATGTGATTTTAGGGGGCTACTACACTGGACAAACAGTTGGAGACTCAGAAGCTCTTGGCGACAGCTTTCTTGCATTCACTCAATATACTTGGACCACAGACCTCTGGTCAAGGCAGTGGCTCAGTTGTTCCACAGCTTAGTGGATCAGCTCAGGAAATGGTGAGGAATCTATTGGAGCTATGTCAGACTCCAACCAAAAGCCAAGCAGAGGAACCAAAGTCTGTAGAAAGATTGGTGACTCCATCTGAAGTTAATACCAGTATGAAATCTCCAAAACCATCAACAGTTGTATCTAGTGTTCAGAATTGTGGAGCAAATGAGACAGAAACAGGTATTGTTGGACATGCTAGCATGTCATTAGATTCAGCATCTTTAAATGCTAGTACGTCTTCCATTGCACAGAGTTCATCATCATCATCAACCTCACCAGCAGTTTCCAGCATTACATCGAATGATCTAGAATACAAAACATCAAAAGCTTCCATACCACCAAAAGTAGCTGCAGCATCCACCAATGTTTCAAATAGTTTTAGTATGGATGAAACAATAGGGACTGTATCTTCTATGATAACAAAGACTCCAAAGAAACAAACCTCAACCACTAGTGGCTTAAGTTCCACATCAAACTCCAAATCAAAATTGAAGGGAAAATCTACACCTTCATTAAATGTGCCTGAGGAGCCAGTGACTCCAAGATACAGCACACGTAAAAGGACCGCCAACAAGATTGTACAGAAGTTAACAGAGGAGGAGAGTGAGTCAGACATCGCTGACGTGAACGATGACAGTGATAATGATCCCAGCTGGGAGGAAACAGAGAAGAAGAAAAAAGTAAGTACCTAAAAAGTGTATGTCTGTCCTGCGTATGAGAGAGAGAGAGAGAGAGAGATGTGCTTGTCCTATGTGTGTGAGATATTCTGAGATAGATTATCCTCTGGCAAGTTCTGCATACTTTTGAATGTTTTCAAAGTGAAGGTTTGTAGATTATTGAACAGACTTACTAGGGTGTTGAGGGGCCTTCTTTGGGCCATGAGGAGTTGGGGTATAAAATTTCATTCCAAAGCTCAAAGGCATAAGATATCATGCGGACAGGAAGTGTTACAGGTGGACAGAAAGGCAGACAAAGCCAAATTAATATCCCACACTTTCAGATATTAAAATTATCACATATATTACATAATTTTTCGAGTAGCACCACTCATGCAAAAAAACTACTCACTTTTATTTTTATGGTGCTAAAATCTCCATTTGCGAATTAATTTCCTTACTAATTGACGTTGAAGGGGATTAACTTCAGATGGAGTCACCAATCTTTCTACAGACTTTGGTTCCTCTGCTTGGCTTTTGGTTGGAGTCTGACATAGCTCCAATAGATTCCTCACCATTTCCTGAGCTGATCCACTAAGCTGTGGAACAACTGAGCCACTGCCTTGACCAGAGGTCTGTGGTCCAAGTATATTGAGTGAATGCAAGAAAGCTGTCGCCAAGAGCTTCTGAGTCTCCAACTGTTTGTCCAGTGTAGTAGCCCCAGCATCACTCTCCTGTGACTTTGTCCCTGGAATATTTGAGGCAGACAATGCACTTGTATTTTTTTCTGATGTTCCTGTAAGATTACAAGTTTCAACCTGCTCAGTCATTTCAGAATCAGGAATATTTCTAGTAGATGATCCTGATGTCTCTTTTTCAGGTTGGATAGCAGAAGCCTCGACACTGGGTTCTACATTCTGACACAGTTGTTGCTCTTTAGTCACCGAGTGATTGTTTTCACCACACAGTTCACTGGACACAATGCCCTCGCTTGACACATCTTCCCGGTCTTCTTCTTCCTCTTCATGGTCTGGTGCAGCTCCAGATATAGAATTTTCTGACTCCACATTGAGATTTTCCTGTGTTGAGTTTTTCTTTCTATCAGATTTTGTTTTTGTCTGTAAATGAAAGCAATGTGTAATATTTTACTTTCGTGGATTATTTTTCTTTTAAGGTATGAAATATAGTAATTTGATAGAAGTCATTACTCATTCAATATGAGAAAGAAGTTAAGCTTGTCATTGTTCCATATGAGCTGTATTTTACCTTCTTCAGAGCCAGAGCCACCAAGTTATGTCTGTCTTTCCACCTGTACAGCCACCCATTGCTGGCAGGAAAATGTGGAATTCCGAATTCCTCTGCCAGCTTTTTTGCCTGGTCCTTTAACATCTGGTTTGTTATCTGTGTGGAATCACAGAGACAGTTAAGCCTTGGTACATGTATCTTACACTTGATGGCACAAAGAAACAAGAGGCCCAGGGGCCATATTCAGGGACGGACAAAAAAAATAGATATTCTAGGCACTTGTTAATAATACTGTATACAGGGAAATTTTTGCCCCTGTTTTATTTTCGCCCCTTTCACCCTACTCTCATTTGGGTGAATTTAAAATGGGGCGAATTGAAACAAATCAGTGAAATATCTTAAACAAACCAACGAATGGGCGAATTTAAAACAGGCAAAATTGTTTGCAAGTGTGAAAGGGTGACATGCTGCGAAAATAACCCTGTATACAGTAGATGGTTTACAGTAAGAAGTGAAAAAAAACTTTGCCTAGTTAAGGAATACATACCTTATCCCCTGTGGTCTGGATAAACGAGGCTCCACTGTATAATTGCTTAGCATTTTCATTGTATCATAATGTGATTTTAGTCCATGTATTTTTTTTTGGGGGGGGGGGATATGTCTTTACCCTTTGTTTCTTGTCACTCAGAGAGAAAAAAAAGGTCAACTTCTAACTCACCTTCAATGTCGTGGAGGGTATATTGTGCCTTAATTTCCACCTCGAAAGCCAACCAGATGAAGGATTAAACAACATTTTACCCAGCTTCCTAGCCTCTAGCTCAGCCTGCTCCATTATTATATAGTTGGGAATGTATTTCCCAGGCCGATAAATGCTTTTAAACCAATTCGTCAGAGCTACCTCCACGTCTGCTGCTTTTCCGGCTCGCAGGCGTTTTCTACTTGGATTTAAGTTATTCCCTTGTGCATAGATTTCCTGTTCTCTGGCAGCAATTTGGGAAATTACGGACTGGGCACAACCAATACGTCTGCCCACTTCTGTCTGTGTCCTGCCTTGCTTTAACAGGTCCAGAACTTGCATTTTTTGAGCGAAATTTAGGTCATTCCGGGTTCTCTGAAATTAGGAAAAAGTGGAATACTACAGGTGTTTTGAGTTAAACAAGTACCGGGTACTACATTATTGATGGAAACAGAATTTCAAGATGTTTATAATCTACAGTCGAACTTTGTTTTCTCAAACCTGATGGGGCTGAGAAAAAACTTTCAATTGAGATATTCCAGGATTCAAGATATCCTGGGAAAAATTCTTAAAGAATATGTGATTGGGACTACCACATCACTTTGACATATCCATTGTGTTTGAGATATGATCTTTCAGAGTTCAAGATACCAAAGTTCAACTGTATACTGTAGACATACTTTTTTCCACGGGGTCATATTTCCGCGGAATCTTAATTTCTGTTTAAACCGCTGGTTGAAAATTACGAGGATTTCTTAGACTGTCACTATATGCCTTGAATTTATATTAAGTACGCTTGGACAAATTTCCACGGAAAATTTGTGACCGCCTACATAGCGTTAATTAATACCACGCGGAAAAAAGTACTTCTACAGTATTTGAAATTACTATATTTTAAAATTAAAATCAATCTCTGCCCTTAAACTGTAAAAAGATCAAACACTTGAAATTATTTTGAAAACCATTGAGAAATCTTTTGACTGAAATAACTTAATTCATCAAAGCATTTCTACGAAAGTGTACATGTAGCTCACCCTTGGACAATCGTCGATGGCTTTCACTGAAATACTCTTCTGAGGCCTAACGTAACAGACGATTCCGTTCAGCTCGTTTTTCTCCATCAAATACGAAGTGGTAAATCCACCAGGAGGCTCGGAGATGTTCTCTAAACTAAAAGTTCTTTTCCTTTGGAACAGCTCAAATCCTCCTGCCTTCCTGAGCTGCGGGCATGCGCTGAGGATCGCTTCTCGGAATGTTGCCGGGTTTTCGTCTATGGTAAAAGTCACTACCTTGTTACCCAGATCTGCTTCATTCAACTTCTTGACTTCCGCATGCCTTGGAACAACGCGCTGAAATGACATTGATGTTATATATCAAAACATACGGTGAATTTTGGAATCATTTCAATTTGTGGAGGTCAATATTTGTTGTTAAGCAAAATTTTACTTGTTCATTTGGACATACCAAGTAATTTAATTGTGGTTTGCTTTTTTATAAGTAGTCAATAAATCAAATATATTTACAAAAAAAAAAATCATTCCTAGGAATGCAAATTTGTGGGTAAGGGTGACTCAGGAAATTCATGAACATTGGTCCCTTACAACAATGATGGTTCCGAATGTATTTAATTGAGGCCACACCAATTTAATTTCGTGTTCCTCGGACATTTGATGAAAAAAGTATGAGTGGGCTAGCGGTTAAATAATAATATTATTACTTTATTGAAGGCAAAATTTTTAGGCGGGGCGTGAAAAAAAATTGTATTTTTTCTGATTTGCAGAGTAAGTAGATTAAAAGAACGATAAATAGAGCGGAAATGGAACAGAAAACAGCATATAATTCCCATGGTGCGGGGATTTTAAATTAATATTATTTGTATAGTTTTGTTCAAATACGAGCGTGCGGGTCAGACAAACAAAAACTTTTATTGGTGTGGCCTGACTGAAAATTAAAAGATGGCATATTTTCTAACAAATTTATATACTGTTACTCTGAGATAAACATTAATTTATATGTTAGAATCTTTGGGTTTATGAAAACTGAACTTTCTCTACAGATTTTTGAGTTACTTACAGTCAAACAGATTATATATTAATTAATCTATACATGTACTATTGATTTATCCCTTACCTGATTGCAATTTGACAAAAAACAGAATTTCTGAGTCCACATTTTTTCATTTTTGATTTCTTTATTCTAGAAAAAAAAAACATAAATATTATGCAAGTGATAAAACATTTAAGGAGCTATTACACCAAATTTTGGGTTATCTTCAAAGAATCTCAATATAAATGTATACTCAATCAAAAATTTAAAAGATGACTCAACATGTCTTAGCAAAACAAAGAATTGTTTTGGGTTTTTTTATGCTCTGTGTTTGAACATGTACCAGATTATCGTCTGTGACCATTACACTTGGACTTAGTACTCGTTCAATCTCTGTGTTCTCTGGTTCCTCAGTTACAATATCATCATCCACTGTAAAAGATACCACAGCTAAAGTATGAACATGAATTTGTCAAGAAGAAATGTCTTGGGGTAGATATCATAATATATCAACCTCAGATATTACCCTGTTCATTATTTTTTTTTTTTTGTATTTAATATTACGTGTATTGACTTTCCAAAAGAAATGAGATTTATTATTAAAATCCACACATCATTTAGAATGCCTTTCATAATCAGCATTTGACAAAAAATGACTTTTTAACTAAAGATTTGTTTTATTATAATAATAAAGAAATAAAAGTCATTAACAGGGTGGGTGTTGTCTCTCTTATCAGAGGTTCATAAAACCTTAATCCCTTACCCTCCATCTTTAATGGTATGCTATCCATCTCTGTCTGTACTTGTGCTGTTGGTGATGTACCTGTTGGAGAGAACACAACTTTAGAAAAATCTCATGTACCACGGGGGTACATAGTTTACAGATAAACTATAAGCAGTAAACTTAAAGCAATAACCAGGGATTAATCTAGGTTTTGGGGGATACTACCCTTTCTGGGGGGGGGGGGGGGGGGGGGGTCATGGAGGATTTGAAGGTAAAGGATTCTTATGAGGGGTTATAGTGCAAATTGAAATTTCACACAAAAAAATAACATTGTGGACTTAACAAGCTCTGTACATGCACTGGTGTAAGAAGCTCCTATGTACAATTACCATTTTTGTAAACAATTAATTATCTAACTAATTAAACACTTTATCGTCCGATGTAAAATACAAATGGGGAAAATACCCACACAATTGCAGTATTTGAAAAATAGTCATAAACACTACATATGTACATGTACGTTAGATTGATATCATTAATATCATAATTTTTTCATAAATGTTACTTTTTGATACTTAAAAAGAAAAATTGAAAAAATATTTTGATAGAGAGAGCATAACTTAGAAAATAAATAAAAATCATAAGTAATGCCCGCCTGTGGGCAAAGTTAGCATCTGCATATTAAAAGTCTGCAAGCACTGGGGTATATACTTAATATTTCAATGCATAAATTTATATAAAATTGTCAATTCAAAATGCACAGGAACACTCATAGATCAACCCCTATGTTATTTTAAACTATAAAAAAAAAAAAAAAATCTGACTCTATCCCTCATATTTCCTCAATTTTTACAATGGTTCAGAATACACATGTATGTTTAACCTTTTCTCCCACAATTCATTACTTTTTTCCCACAATTCTTTGTAAAATCACACAGTCAGTGGAGTTCACATTTGCAAAAAGCAACTGTAAATGCATTTTTTTCATATTTTAATAATGTAAATTTTAATAATGTAAATGTTGGGGAAAATGTTGACATGCTATAATAACAGTGACACGGACTGATGGTCACACCTGAATAATAACTTATCTTAAACATGTTAAATACATGGTGTCTTTAGAAAGAAAAAAAAATACTGAAAAGTATTAGTGCTGAAAAAAATATCAAAAGAAACATAAACAGTAAATATATTAATTATAATAAATACTTTCCAAATTCCACAAAAAAAGGGGAAAAAACAGTAAACTATCAACAATGTGTTGTTGTTTTTTCTTTTCAAGAAGTTAATATCTCAATCCCTTTGAAATAAAATTACCAAAAAAAAAATAATTTTTTCATTTCCTGAATTCCTCCATTCTGTAAAATCTAATATATAAGCTCTCTCTTTGATGTTTCTATTAATGCAAAAAAAAACACCCACACATTTTAAAACAAAAAGAAAAAAAATTTTTAGACATAGATGTCTGAAGAAGACAACAATACAATAACTCCTACGCCATCACGGCATTAAATCTTCTGAATTTTCTCTGCCACGATGACTGGGTTGTGCTTGCGGATCTGCTCTTGTGCAAGTTCCTTGTAGTTAAAATCACATTCGTGCTTGTCCGAATATCTGTGCATACTACAAAACAGGCCTCCGCAGCGACAGGGAAAACCTGAAAATTAATTGTAATCATCAATTAATGAAAATCAATTAAAAAAAAAAACAAGAAAACTGACCAGTCAGCAAGGGCCCCACCATGGGGTAGAATTATAAGGGTGCAGCTTATGGAATGATTCAAAAATATATGACAAATACGAAACAGCAACTGTATTCTTAAAATTTCAAGATAATTCCTGAATATCCAAAAACCTGTTAATACATGTAATATCCTTGTATTTAGATAAGGCAGTAAAGAACAACTCAACACTGAATGTATATCTGAACAATAATGAAGGCTGTCTCAATGGTTCTTGAGAAGAAATTTTTTTTAAAGATTTTTCCTATACTGTAAACCAACTTTTATTCGTGACGACTTTATTTCGCGATTTACCGGGAGTAAACTAGTTCACGACGATAAATTTTTGCGATCAAGTCGTTTTTGGAACTGTTTTTAATGGATAAAGGGACTTTAAGGACCCGTTCGCGGCGAGAAATATTCGCGATGATGAGGCTCTCGCGAACCTCACGAAAATTTCTCGCACGCGAATAAAAGTTGGTTTACAGTATACTCCTTTGTAAAACTTTGATTGGCCATTTTGGCCACATCCTATCCCCGGGGGTCATGATTTGAACAAAATTGAATCTTAACTACCTGAGGATGCTTCCACATTAGTTTTATTTTTCTTGGCCCAGTGGTTCTTGAGAAGAAGATTTTTTTAAAAATGCCATTAATTTTTCACTATTTCTGAATTATCTCCCCTTTGAAGAGGACATGGCCCTTCATTTGAACACACTTGAATCCCCTTCACCTAAAGATACTTTGTGGCAAGTTTGGTTGAAATTGGCCCTGTGGTTCTTGAGAAGAAGATGAAAATAAGAAAAGTTTATGCCGACAACAGACGACGGACAAATTTTGATCAGAAAAGCCCACTTGAGCTTTCGGCTCAGGTGAGCTAAAAATTGGTTTCCATAGTAACTATATGCCCTCGATTAATCCCTGATTACATACGTTATTGTAATTTTATCCAAGGTTGTTTTATGCCAACATACTTCAATTATTGTTCAAAACATTCAACATATAACATATTAACATTTTCATTCACATTTTATTATTTTTTTTTCCAATTTCAAAATATTAGACTCTGCTACAGGTACTACTACTCTTGGACATTGTTGGAAAAACAAATTACTCAGAAACATTATTGCAGTTTTATCTAGATATATTTTAAATTAATACTGAATGAAGTTTTGGCTAAATACTTATTGCAAATACAGGAAATCTTTTTCTAATTAAATAATAATTAATTAAAGTTCATTTACTTACTAATACATGTAACACAATCTTCATATTCACTGTTCTGTGTTTCTGGGTCAGGCCGTGCCCTACATAACATTGAAGGATTAAAGTTTGTGTGTAACAATTAAACTCAAGACTCCTTATTATTATTAGAAATTAATCAATACACAATCACTTGTAACCTCATCATTTAATGACAGCTTTTAAAATATATATCTATTTTTTTTTTTACCCATTTCCTGCTTTTGACCCAGGCTTGGCCTGTCTCCCTTTCCTTTTCCCACCATTTTCCTTATCTACTGATGTGTCCGGGAAAGTCTTGTACCTACCAATTTGAAAATAAAATGAATTTTTTTTTCACCAATGTAATAGCATACCTCTACTGATTTCTCCCAATCAAATTTAATGATATTTTTGATGTGATTAATTCACTAGAAATCACTGTTAGGGGACTATATGTGTTTGTCAAATGAGTTAATCCCTGCTTTGGATGTATTCATAATCCTCTTAATTTTACTTGTCACTAATGAAATTTGTATCTGTATGTGTAAACGGAATGATCCCTGTGATGTTAGTCAAGTAAGCTTGTAACTCTGTTGTCATAGCCAATTTCCAGCTTTCCATAATTCTTTCTCTCTACATCTTTTTTTTCAATTTAGTACCATATAATAAAACATTTAAAGAGCATAGCATTGACGGAGTCCCTTGACCAAGACTATTTCCCAAAATGCGAAGGGCGAACCTGAATCTTGCTTACTAGCTCCTGCAGCGATTTACTTGACATGTGTAATAAATCTATAAATACATGTTCTTTTTTAAATCTATTGAAATGTCGCACATGCAGGCTAGCATGGGCACTGGAAGTTAATGTAAATATTGATGTATGTGCATGGAGAATTATTATTTACTTTACATTAACTTCCAGTGCTATTTTAATGCATGCAAGGCTTGTACATGCTTGGATTTATCTAATTTTCCTTGGTAGGCAGGTCTACATACATTTTCAGTTCTGCTAAAAGTTAACATTATTTATATACATGAATATTTAGATATAAAGAAAGAGTGACACTCAAGTTTCATTTACAAGCATTTGTGAAAACATGGATTCATGATTGTGGTCTCCTTTGTGAAATTACCAATGGTCTAGCAGAATTTGTATTGCTTCTGAGTCGCGTGTGCAGTTGACTCTAATCTTAAAATTACACCATCTCCTAAACTGCTGTATGCATATTGATATTTTTGTAACTTCTTCATCTAAACGACGCTTCTTTCCTCCGAACCCCCCTGGTTCTGCTTGCTCCCGTTCACATGTCGCCATACTTGTTTACGATGATGCGGTCTCAATTGTATTCGATTCGTAACTATTTGATACCACATCAATTGAAAATAAGCTCCTTTGGGATTTTTAACTTTTTTTTAACGCAATTTGAGAAATATCATTATATACTTGTTGTTAACCATGGCAATATTAATTAATAATACCAGAAACATCAATAACATGATGTCTTTGAAAAGACTTATCCATAAACATGATAAATAAATTCAGCATTGTCAATGCGGTGTCAAATAGTTAGGAGCCGTATACCCATGATACCGCATGATTGTAAACAAGTATGGCGACATGTGAGCGGGACCCAGGCGAGGGGCTTTCATTCGGAGGAAAGATGCGCCCTTTAGATGAAGAAGTTACAAAAATATCAATAGGCAAACGGCAGTTTAAAAGATGGTGTAATTTTAAGATCAAAATCAATTGTACTCGCGACACGGAAGCAATGCAAATCCTGCTAGATCATTGGTAATTTGACAAAAGATACCACCAATGGCACCATGGCATGCCCATGTTAATTTTGTTATTACAAAGTTTGCAAATGAATATTGACTGTCACACTTTATTGAAAAGTAAATATGCATGTATTTAAAGTACGTACAATTACCACTAGGACTGACAATACATGTACTGTTCAAAAGTTAAGCAGGTCCAGCACAATACCCCGATAAAGGTATATAGCTTGATAAAGCTATATAGCTTTATCAAGGTATTTAAAATACCTTGATCAAGGTATTCTATGTAATGAAAATTCTTTAAAAATGAATTACTGAAAGGCGAGTTCTGAGTTTTTGTCAGTGTGTCTACTTGTGCATGAAAAACACTCTGGTATCAAAAAGAAGGCATAAAATAACGCCTCCTCAAACGACACGTTTTTCCACTGATTTGTTTGTGTTTGAGTACTTTACATGCATGGGTAAATTTACTGACAAAAACTCAGAACTCGACTTTCAGTAATTAATTTTTAAAGATTTTTTTTTGAATTTTCATTACATAGAATACCTTGATCAAGGTATTTTAAATACCTTGATAAAGCTATATAGCTTTATCAAGCTATATACCTTTATCGGGGTATTGTGCTGGACCTGTTAAGGTCAAAGTAAAAGTTTGGAATTTTTGTGTAAAAGTGATTCAAACTCCAAGGTAAATCACTAAATGTCAAAAGGTCAAATTAAGTGTTACCCAAAAAAAGGACTTAGTATGAAAGTTATAGCTCCACTTAATCAAAAGTTATGGACAAGAATAAAGTTTTTGAAACGGACGGAGAGAGGAATGAGATTTAATGTGCTTTCATGTGTAATGGTTTTGGGCCATGGATATTGGCCTGGATAGCTCAGTTGCTAGAGCACCTGACTAGAGATGCAGGGGTCCTGGGTTCGATTCCCGGTCCAGCCATACATTTTCTCCTTTTCCTGTTACACATGAAAGTGGGGGACTATAAATATGACATACTATAAATCGTTTTAATTCCTCGGTGTTAAAATTTCACGATCTTTCAAAAAGTTCCAATTGCGATGGTTTTAAATTCACGCTGCAAAAAATTAATACAAATTTTCGTATAAGCATTTAAACATTTGTATTCACAATAGCATTCACAATTGGTTTAATTTCGCAGAAAAAAGATAAATCGCAAACACAGTGAAATTAAAACCATCGTGATTATTTGTCAATCTACAGTATTGTACTGTATGCAAATTTATTTTAAGATTGGCAAATCAGAATTTCCAGGGACTTACGTGTACAATGAAATGAGTTTATAGGTCCCTGGATCATGTGGATAGACATTCTCAATTTTGCTCAAATTGAGCCAACATAATTAAAAGAAAAATTTCATAATCATTATGTACTCAAAGTCATATTTTTCACTATGGGTAGGTTTGTAAAACGCAGCAACCACACTACAGTATTTTAAAAGTTTTTCGGAAGATAATGTCTAGACTATCATTGTTTTAAGGAAATATTAAGTTGGTTTATTTATTATTATTTTTTTTTTTAGGTATAAAGCATTTCCAGAGCATGATATCAAGAGGGAAGGGAGGGGGAGAAGGCCTGCATCCAAAGTGGGAAATGGGTAAAAATATATCAATTTAATGAAAATTAGATTCTTTACACTCCTTTATCAAGTTTATCTTCAGTTGATGTACAGCGACATAACAAAATACAGGATTGTAAAAAATTTAATTTTGATTAGAATAAGTGTAATATAAAGATATTTAATTGAGTAGAATGTATGCTTAAAAAATCATGCATGAGCTTAGAGATTCTCAAATACAAATTTGCTTCTTATTAGGACTTTACCTGACACAGAAACACAGAACAGTGATGATGAAGATTGTGTAACATGTACCAGTAAGTACACATATATACTTCTATTTATTATTACTGTAGAAGTACTTTTTTCCGTGTGGTATTAATTTACCCTAGGTATGGGGTCATAAACCTTCCGTGGAAATTTGTCCAAGTGTACTTAATATAAATGTTAGACATATAGTGGCAGTTTAAGAAATCTGCTTAATTTTCTATCCACGGATTAAACAGAAATTGAGATTTCGCGGAAATATGACCACGTGGCAAAAAGTATGTCTACAGTATTTAAACAATTATAAGAAAGAATTTTTGATTTACAATACTGTGGAATTATCATTGTTTGTGGGGGATGAATGTTCGTGGCTTTTGTGGGTTATTCTGGCCCACGAATTTACACCCTCACGAGCGTATATACAAAAATTTGTTTTATAAGTATTGAAGTTGCAAAAACGAAAAAGAGCTTGCTTTCAATGAAACTATGTCCCAACGAACCAGGAAATTTTGACCCCCACAACACAGTCACCTAACGTTACTTATTTTTCTTTTAATAAAAAAAAATATACCCATCCCTGATAATAAACTTATTATTATTAGGTATGGGAATATTTTTTTTATTAAAAGAAAAATAAGTAACATCATTTGCCTGTGCCTCACAAATAAAAATGATTCCACAGTAAGTAGTTAGCCAAAGCTTCCATGAGACAGTATTTTTTTTATTTAGAGTTGCAATAATGTTTCTGAGTAATTTGTGATTCCATTCCAACAATGTAGTAGCAGAGTCTAATATTTTGAAAAATAATAATTAATTGCCAGGGAAATCCATGCCATTTTCAGTGTTTTGAACACTTATTAATGTATTGTATGTGTTCTTAAAATAGCGGGCTTCATATTTTAGCAGCTTTGGTGCAGGCAGTGATGCACTAATTCATGAATACCTCTAAGAAATAATCAATTTTATAAGTAGAATATACGACACAAACATGATTACACCAACAACTCCAAATCCATTGATTGACCTTAAATTTGAATACCCTACATAATGTACACAGTCATACAGTATGTTTTAAACCACATCCATCAGAGATGGTTAAAACCACAAAATTTCATGTAATGCCTTCAGGTTTACTGCATGTAGTTTATCTGTAAATTATGTACGTGAGATTTTTCTAAAGTTGTGTTCTCTCCAACAGGTATATCACCAACAGCACAAGTACAGACAGAGATAGATAGCATACCATTAAAAATGGAGGGTAAGGGTTTAAGGTTGTCTGAACCATACCATTAAAGATGGAGGGTAATGGTTTAAGGTTCTCTGAACCATATCATTAAAGATGGAGGGTAAGGGTTAAAGGTTGTCTGAACCATACCATTAAAGATGGAGGGTAAGGGTTCAAGGTTGTCTGAACCATACCATTAAAGATGGAGGGTAAGGGTTCAAGGTTCTCTGAACCATACCATTAAAGATGGAGGGTAATGGTTTAATGTTCTCTGAACCATATCATTAAAGATGGAGGGTAATGGTTTAAGGTTCTCTGAACCACATCATTAAAGATGGAGGGTAAGGGTTAAAGGTTGTCTGAACCATACCATTAAAGATGGATGGTAAGGGTTCAAGGTTGTCTGAACCATACCATTAAAGATGGAGGGTAAGGGTTTAAGGTTGTCTGAACCATACCATTAAAGATGGAGGGTAAGGGTTCAAGGTTGTCTGAACCATACCATTAAAGATGGATGGTAAGGGTTTAAGGTTCTCTGAACCTCTCATAAGGGAGGCAACTCTCACCTAATTAATTACTCCAAGTCACATTTTCTACAAGGTTGCTAAATGGTGACCCTTAAAATATTTTGGGTCGCCATTTCAGAAATTTCGCCATCAATTAATGTTTTCCTCGCCATGTTGAAAACATTTTGTGAATGACACATTTACATGTAGCATATACTTCAAGTAAGGACAACACTCATATATGTACATATAATATTATTTACTTTTTAAATCAAAGATTGCTTGATACTGTGGCCAAACAAATTGCTAGGCTGCTGAAACCACTTATGAAATATTAGTTCATAACACTACCTGTATGGTTGTATAATGTAGAACACAAACGTTTTATCCTAGAATTAAACTTAGTAAAAAATGAAATTTCAGCAAGTTTGACTGATAAAGTTTTAGGAATGTTTTTAAACATTTTCTTGATAATAAACTGTGGGAAAAAAGTAACCTCGATCCTGATCATAAAAATAGACAAATTTTTCAAATTTTCTTAGTCAAGAGAATGCCAGTTAGTATTCATTTCTTTTTCTAGTCGCAAAATTAATTCTTTGCTCACAAATGCGACTATACTAGTTGCAACTTGGAGCACTGTGATCCAAGAAAGAGAACTAGCTTTACAGGCTGAATGTCTTCTATTTCTTTATAAATTAACATGTTAAAAGGCATTTTTTTGGTCAAATATTGCTTATACAAGGAATGCTAAAATTATAAATGAAATATTTCTAGAATAAATTTCATTTCTATTGGGAAAATCATTGAATTAAATGAAAAATGTTATATCACTGAACAGGAGGAATGTCTGAGAGGTTGATAAATTGTGATATCTACCCAAGACATTTCTCCTTGACCAATGCATGTTAATACCTTGACTTTGGTATCTTTTACAGTGGATGATGATATTGTAACTGAGGAACCAGAGAACACAGAGATTGAACGAGTACTAAGTCCAAGTGTGATGGTCACTGATGATAATCTGGTACCTATGCTTCTCATTTCATGTGTTCAAGTTTAAATATAGAGCAGAAGAATATGAATGAAACATTTTTTTGTTTTGCTAAATGTGTATAGTAATCTTAAGGACAGATGATACAAACAAACTTTTGTCTAAAAAATTGAAAATGAATACTTGAGTCATGCTTTAATGAATAAAATGAACAACTTTCACTGCATACTTTTTAAATTTTTAGTCAAATTTTCACAAAAATGGAATTTGAAGTGAAAAATATTTGTATATAGATTAATAAGGATAGTTTAAGAGAGGCAGAGTTTTGAACATCAAAGAAGGTTTATAATTTCTTTATATTCTAGAATATATTATTTGCATCTTTTCCAATGAAATTAGGCCAAAAATATATATACCAATCCAGGCATCCATTTTTTTGTTTGTATCATCTGTCTTTAATTTATAAATTTTTTGTTATTTGTTTTGCAAGAAGTACTATTGAGGTTTTCCTTTTTTTGAGAAATCAAATTTAGATAACAATTTAGATTTTTAAATTGTGTACACATTTATTTATGATTTTTTTTTCAGAATAAAGGAATCAAAAGCGAAGAAGTGTGGACTCAGAAATTCTGTTTTTTGTCAAATTGCAATCAGGTAAGGGATGAATTAATGGTAAATGTTGGAATATGTAATCTGCAAAGAATGTATAATTAAAGTTTTCTAAAAATCTGGAGAGAAAGTATATATATGTATCTGAAAACCCAAACTCTCTATATAGGATTCAATATATTGTTATATGTATCTTAGAGAATATTTATTTTGAAAGTTAGAAAATATAATATTCATACATGCAAACTTTTGAAAATTCCCATGGGGGATTTAGCGCGTGACGACAATTTTCAAAGCTCTAAATTCGCGACATTTTGTCGTGAAATTAAATGATAATGAAATGATCTTTTTTTTATTTATAATATTTGATATCACAGTGACTTATTAATACAACTTAAGGATTAATTTAACACCAAAAATCACTTTTAAAAAATTGAATTTTTTTTTTTTTCAAAAATTGAAATATTTTTACTAAAATAATTTACTCTCTCATAAAACATGTTGTTTTTTTTTCTACCAGGACACATAATGTAGTGAAAAATTGAAAATTGTACAGCTTTTAAATCATTTTTTTCAAAGGCTAAAAATATATGAGGTTTTGATACTGTAAAGTCCTGTTTCTAGAAACATTTTTGAGATTTTTTTATCTATATTTCAATTAATTAGAAATTCTAATAAGGTATTAAATTTACTAAAATTTGTACCACCTATCCAAAGGAGAATTATTTTTTACAGTCATGAAATTTGTCAGGCTTGATGGTGCCATGTGGGTAAATCCTTAAGTCATGCACATACCTATAAAATATTACTTTTGGGAGAAGGAAGGGAAAAGAAATTCTAATTGACATACACTTGATTGTTTCATCTTAATTTCATAATATTTTAACTGGCAAACTTTACAATATTTTTCATTATAGGTAGATAAAATCAGCAGCTATGCTTTGTAGTTTTCTACTTTCGTTTTCAAAAAACGATCTCTTTGCATTCGGATTTTATAGTTTAATTAGTATTTCATTGTCTTTAATTTATGTTTTTGATAAAAGGACTAACAATTAACACGTTAATCTATGTGTTTCACCTTGCATACCCCTTAAAACTGACAAGATAATCCCCTAATTGCCCCAAGCTATAAGCTACGTGTACCTGGACAACTGCGTGCGTTCAAGCATGAAGTGATTTCCTATGGCTAATTAACATTGTTAAATAAACAATGAAACTTATCTGAGTGCATTGAATAAACAAGTTTGACATTGTTATCCCGATTTTGGTGATTTTTTCAAATCGTGAAATTAGGGCAATTTTTCTTTCCCGATCGGGAAGGCGGGATGAAAGGGTAAAATCGGGAGGATCCCGCCTGAATCGGGAAAGTTGGCATGTATGAATATTTACCTGTAAGTTCTTAATTATATGCAAATAATTTCTTATCACATAATTTTGCTAGAATCTTCATGCGCAAAATTAAATTACCGGCTTTTGTCTGTTTGGTGATGAAAACCATGTATTACTGAATACTCTTGATCAACCGTCCATAGGCAGATAATAATTTTTGCGATTTGATGTTAAAAAGCCATTTCGGGATTATAAGTATTTGCAAAAATAAGGAATCTACACTATGTGAATGTCCAATCCATTCAAATGTGTACAGATGTTTAGCATCATTGTCATTTCAGCGTGTTGTACCGAGGCATTATGAAGTCAAGAGGTTAAATGAAGCAGATCTTGGAGACAAGTTAGTGAATTTTACCATAGACGAAAACCCGGCCACATTCCGAGATTCTATCCTCAACGCATGCCCGCAATTGAGGAAGGCAGGGGGATTTGAACTGTGCCGAAGGAAAAGCAAGTTTGGTTTAGAGAGCATATCCGAGCCCCGTAGTGGATTTACCACTTCGTATTTGATGGAGAAAAACGAGCTGAACGGAATCATTTGTTATGTTAGGCCTCGAAAGAGTATTTCAGTAAAAGCCATCGAGGATGGTCCAAGGGTAAGCTATATGTACCCTTACAGAAAAATTGCAGTCAAAAGTTTTCTAAATTGTCTTTAAAATAATTATTTCAAAATGGTGGATCATTTTACAGTTTAAAAGCGAAGATTGTTAATTTTTTAATTCCCGATGCTATAGAATATTCATATTATATTTGTACTTGGCTGTGTATTCTTTTGAGCAATTTTTGTGAAGACCAGCTTGCAGTAAATCAAATGCATTTCTAAATGTCTTCCATATATATCTATATCTTAAGCAGATTTAGAAATACGATAAATCAGACCTACAACTTAACTTGTCAAAAAATAAATTTCCGCCCAGCATATTGTTAATATGCTCTTTATTCAAAACATCTACAATATGAACATTATTAAATTTTCTTCCAATTCAAGAGAATACTGAATAACCTTAATTTTGCTCAAAAAATTCTATAAAATAATTATATAAAGTTCTGTATCTAAATCCGCTGAAACGATCTACAGTATTTTTAATATTCTTACTTCTCATTTCAGAGAAGCTGGAGTGACTTCAATTTCGCTAAAAAAAAAATTCAAGTTCTGAAACAAGGCATAATGCGTCAAGACATCTACATTATTTGATAAAGCATCTGCAATCTTTATTATTCTTCTAATTTCAGAGACTACGGAATGACCTCAGTTTCGCTCAGAAAATAGAAGTCCTGAAGCTGCTGAAACAAGGCCTGAAGCAGACAGAAGTGGCCAGGCGCCTTGGTAGTTCCCAGTCCGTGATCTCCTTAATCGCTTCCAAAGAAAAGGAGATTTACTCCCACGGGAATAACTTAAATCCCAGTAGGAAACGTATACGACCTGGAAAAGCGGCAGACGTAGAGGTTGCCCTGACTTGCTGGTTTAAAAATGTTTACGTTCCTGGTAAATACATTCCCAATACTATAATAATGGAACAGGCAGAGTTACAGGCTAGGAAGCTAGGGAACATGTCATTTACTCCTTCCTCGGGTTGGCTCAATAGGTGGAAACTGCGGCACAATATACCCTCAACAGCATCGGTCAAGGTGAGTTAGAACTACAGGCACGTAGCAACAGGGGGCCCCCATATAAGTGGAAATTTTAACGAGACACAAATTTAGCAATTTGTCTTTAAAAATGGAATTTTAGTTTGAGTGAGAAGTAATTTTAGCGATATTAAAAAACTCATTAAAGAGGCCATGACAAAACACAATTCATTTTTTAGCGATACTTAATTTCAGCAATTTCAGCACCCTGGCTAATAATGCCAAAATTAAATCCTCGCAAAAAATTCTACTTATACGGTATTCAAGTTTGGGCAATTTCCCCAGCTTTTCCAGGAAAGGTAAAATAAAAAATTATCTGGCTACTCTCCCTTCAAAAAGGATGCTTCGTTACTGAACTCAACTAGACTTCATTTTCTGTCATCAGATATCGGGGAAGGAAGATTGAAGAAAAGAAAGTATGAATTAATGTATGATCATAAAACTCTGCTGATTATAAACTATTTTTTGATTTTTTTTTTTCCAGAAAAAACGAGATCAAACTCGGAACAAATCGACCAATGAGGAGGAAGTTTCTCAACAGGAAGTTGAAGAAGAGGAAGTAGTTCCTGAGGATGCTGAAAGTGTGGTTGTATCTGAAGATGAGGACTCGAGATGTCAGAATGATGACTCGATATCTCAGCGAGACGGGGCCTTATCTCGCAGTGAAGACTCAAACCCTCAGTACATTGAAGAGAAAGGGGATAAGCAGAGTGAGGTAATTAAGGCTTACGTCTTATATTACTGTAAATTAAATAATGAGGAATTTTGGTGATTTCTGATTGGTCTAGACGCTCTTTCCTGAGATGAACCTCAGAGTGAGTTCACCTCAAATGAAGAATTGGGAGGTTTATTTGGCACTATTCCAACTAATTTCCATAGGGTCAAATAGTTAAATTTGACAATATTTGAGATGGCCCCCTAAGAAATCGGGGTGGTAAACATTCAATTTTTTTTATCTTAAAAAAGTACATATAACAGTAAAAATTAATTAACGAAAAGATATCAAAATCCGTAGGGCGGAAATAATTAGACTTGACCTTGTTTAGGAATACAACCCAAATTTCATAATGTTTTTGCAAGAGGAGGGGACACAAATAAAGTGTTTTTGAAACTACTGTTTAAATAAACTTTTGAAATGGTTTGGTTCAGGAAATATTCTCTTCATTTATTTTGTATTTCTTAAGGCCGGTATACACGGTAAGATTTGTATTATAAGATTTGTATT
>PRKT01000272.1:82969-93290 GCA_003671525.1 Saccostrea glomerata | reverse complement strand
TTGATCGATGACGTCACAACTGCATCAAAACAAAAGTGTGATGACGGCGCTGCTTGTATCCAGATAACTGTGTTTGAGAGGGAAATTCTTTATAAATTGTTTGTGATTTATTAGAGAAAAGGAGCATTAATCAGGTTTACTGATTTTAAAGCCATATGTTTTTCTTTACTGAAGACAAGAAGCTACGTCCTCATGTAAGTCAGGATTTCCTCTGATATTATTGAAAAAAAATCAAAGAATGCAAATATAAGTAATAAACAACGATTATTCAGTGAACATGGCATTATGAATAGCAATAGCTCTGCTGGCATATTTTCCATGATGCGCTAGCGCGCATCATGGAATATGCCAGCAGAGCAATTGCTATTCATAACGCCATGTTCACTGAATAACGTTGTTTATTTCTTAAATAAGATATGTATTTATTTAGCATGAGTACAGGAAAGTATTATAATACAAAAGTATTATAATACTTGCATTATACTACAAATCTCATCATGTATACCGGCCTTTATATGCTTTTAGGTTGCAGAGAAAACAAAAGAGAAATGCAGTAGCGATGGGACCTCCACATCCAAAAATTCAGTGGAAACTCCCGAGTACCCAAGGGTAGGATGACATACTATTGTATACACAGAAAATTTTTGCCACCATTTTATTTATGCCCCTTTCACCCCTACCTCATCTGGGCCAATTTAAAACGGGGCAGATTCAGAGAATACAGTATATTTTCTTATTAAACAATACTATGACTGTGTGAAAAAAATGGAGGTTGTTGACAAGGTAGGAGTTTGTTGTTGAAGTTTTCTTGTACTGTGGATTCATCTACTTAATTGGGCACTATGCAATTTTCATGGATATCAAGGGCCACTCTTACCAACAAGTTTACATCCTCACAAGTCATTACACTGTCAGCACTTGGCTCCAGCACATCTTTTTGTATGTACAAGGAATTCACAAAGTTATGTTTCTATGAATCAGTATACGTTTGATTGCACAAGAAGATCATTGTCCTTTGTTAAATGATTCCACAGTTTTTGCCTAGCCTTGTCTGTTGTATTTATCTTGTTAAGGAATTTTAAGTAATATTTATTTTATTTTTTGGGGTGGGGGGGATGGTTATACCAAATGTGTAATTAAAATGTATAATATTGTCTTTTACAGCACAAACGTAATGACCTAAGCCTAAAAGACCAAATGCGTGTCATAGAACTTCTAGATCAGAAAGTCCCACAGACAAAAATCGCAAAACAACTAGGATGCTCGCAGTCCTTTATATCTAAACTCTCAAGCAGGAAGGACGACGTCCGTGCACAGTTTTTGACTTCCGAGGATCTGAATCGGAGAAGGAACAGGAAGGGAAAAGCCCCGGATGTCGAGTCTGCACTGTTTGCCTGGTATCAAAGTCTCCTGGATCAGGAACCTGAAAAACAGGTCAGAGGTCAAAGGTTAATGGTTTATTTTCTTTTCCTACAGGTCAGGTTGTTATTCATTTGTTAGTGTTAATGTCAAAGTGTACAGGACCAGGAACCAGGGGTAAAAAACAGGTCAGAGGTCAAAGGTTTTACCTTTCTCTGACTGTTAATATCAAATTATCAAATCAAACTGTAATAGCGACTAGCAAAACAGGTCAAAGTTTAAAGGTTTTACTTTTTTATTGATGAGCAGTGATCATTATTATTCACTGATTCAGACTGCTTCAAAGCTAACCCATTCAGATGTTGTAAACAGTAGATAACATATCAAAAATGTGTACTCTATACAGGGTTAACTTCTCCCCATGTTTTTTTTTTCACCTTTCAACACTTGCAAACAATTTATCCACTTCTTAGATTTGCCCAGTCATAGTTTTATTCCAGAAATTATACTGTATTCTTTGAATTTGTCCTGTTTTAAATTTGCCCTTAAATGAGGCAAGGGCGAAAGGGGCAAAAATATAATGGGGGCGAAAATTTACCTGTATACAGTACTTAATCTTAGGTGTCTCTCGAAATTTCAGCTCAGTGTCACACAAAGTAATTTGGGCTTTGACTTTAACCACTTGTTTCAGTCAATACGGGCTGACATCCTTTGTCATCCTCACTGTATATCTGATAGATAGTATGTTTCCATACAGGTATCAAGAAAGATGTTTAAGGACCAAGCTAAAAAGCTGGCTGATGAGTTTGGAATTCCACATTTTCCTGCAAGCGATTCATGGCTTTACAGGTGGAAATGCAAGCATAAATTAGTGGATCCGCCTTTCTTGCAGGTAAGATTCGCCTCTCAAGAAGGTAAGATACACCTCAGAAGAAAGATCCCCTTCTCAAGAAGGTAAGATCCGCCTCACTAGAAGGTAAGATCCCCCTCTCAAGAAGGTAAGATCCGCCTCTCAAGGAAATAAGATCCACCTCACAAGAAGGTAAGATCTGCCTCACAAGAAGGTAAGATCTGCCTATAAAGAAGGTAAGATCCCTCTCTCAAGAAGGAAAGATCCCTCTCTCAAGAAGGCAAGATCCCCCTCCCAAGAAGGTAAGATCCGCCTCCCAAGAAGATAAGATCCCCCTCTCAAGAAGGCAAGATCCCCCTCTCAAGAAAGTAAGATCTGCCTCTTAAGAAGGTAAGATCCCCCTCTCAAGAAGGTAAAATCCACCTCACAAGAAGGTAAGATCTGCATCACAAGAAGGTAAGATCTGCCTCTCAAGAAGGTAAGATTCCTTTTTCAAGAAGTTAAGATCCCTCTCTCAAGAAGGTAAGATCCGCCTCCCAAGAAGGTAAGATCCCCCTCTCAAGAACGTAAGATGCCCCTCTTAAGAACTCAAGATCCCCCTCTCAAGAAGGTAAGATCTGCCTCACAAGAAGGTACATGTAAGATTGGCCTCTCAAGAAGGTAAGATTGGCCTCTCAAAAAGGTAAAATTTGCCTCTCAAGAAGGTATTAAGATCCACTCCAAGAAGGCAAGATCTGCATCTCAAGAAGGCAAGATCCCCCCTCTCAAGAAGGTAAGATCCGCCTCTCAAGAAAATAAGATCAGCCTCTCAAGAAGGTAAGATCCGCCTCACATGAAGGTAAGATCCCTCTCTCAAGAAGGTAAGATCTCTCTCAAGAAGGTAAGATATACCTCACAAGAAGGTAAGATCTGCCTCTTAAGAAGGTAAGATCCCCCTCTCAAGAAGGTAAGATCCATCTCACAAGAAGGTAAGATCTGCCTTACAAGAAGGTAAGATCCGCCTCACATGAAGGTAAGATCAGCCTCTCAAGAAAATAAGATCAGCCTCTCAAGAAGGTAAGATCCCTCTCTCAAGAAGGTAAGATCCCCCTCTCAAGAAGGTAAGACCCCCCTCTCAAGAAGGTAAAATACAGTTCACAAGCTTTATTTCTTTTTAATTTATGTATTTATTATATACCCATCAATTTCCTTGTTTTTGTTACTGTTAATTTTACAGAGTTTGATCCGATTTTCTGGATCACCACACTGTGGTTTTCTGAATCCATATCACCACTCTCTGAAACTGATGACGTCGTACGCAAAAACATGATGTTATTTTTCTTGCGCGTTAAAAAGTCCCTTGTTATTATGCTTTGTTTTATGGATAAATATTATACAATTGATCTCTAAAGTTTTATTCTGCTATATTTAGCTAGTTATAAGGGGGTATATAATAAATTTATCATTATAACAGTAACTTGATCCGAAGAGCCGTATCACGTCTCGTTGACAGGCACGGATCATCAGATCAAACTCGACGCTTCGCGTCTCATTAGATCTGATGATCCGCGCCTGTCAACTCGACGTGATACGACCCTTCGGATCAAGTTACTGTTATAATAATATATATTGATCAAATCTGAGGGAGGGATCTATGATGCTCTTCATAAGTGCTGTATTATTTGAGATCACAGTAGCAGCATTTCTTTTCTACCTGTTGACTTTTGCACATGTGATATACATGTAACGTTGTTTTAAAATAGCTAATTAAATAACCTGTACAGGGAATATGTTTACAATTTGCAAGTTAGTTACTGTAAACTAAACTATTATTTTTGTCATATTTTATTCTCAATTCATCATTTTGCAATCAATCCACAACAAATTTCATGACCTAGAAATAATACACAGCAAAATAGATGGCTCAGGGTGATAAAAAAATTTGCCAAATATATATTTCCAAGTGTTACTTCTATTAAAGTTGAGACAACTATCAAATTACTATAATAGTATATATTATAGCGCTGTCACGGTTCCAAAATTTTTTGGGTCAGGTGGGTGCTTTTTGTTTTAGGTTCGGGTTTTTCAGTTTGGGTCTATAAAAGAATTAAAACTAATGATTTGAATTATATTCAACACAAATTTTATAATTTTTTTTAAAATCTAAAAACCAGAAACATAATGACTCGTTTAAATAAGTTAAGACTAATGAACCTTCCGTTTTAGACGCTATTTTAAAAATTTATGGTATAACCTACTCTACTGTAGAAATCGGAACCGAACCGGATTCTGAAAAAAAGAACCAAACCTGACCCGAATTAATTGTTCCGCGGTTCCGGGTCATTTCAGGTTCCCATGACAGCCCTAATAATATACCTTCAGAGTAAAATGCTATGATAGTACAAATATAGAATCTAAAATCAAACAGTCACTTTCATTTTCAGAAAAAAACAAAATCTGAGAAAAATAACCCAACACAAGAAAATGTCAATGTGGAGATGGAAAATTCTATATCTGGATCACAAGATCAACATTCAGAAGAAGAGCAAGACCAGGACGATGAGTCTAGCGAGGGCATTGTGTCCAGTGAATTGTATGGTGAAAACAATATCTCAGTGATCAAAGAGCAACATCTGGCTCAAAATGTGGAACCCAGTGTTGAGGCTTCTGCTATCCAACCTGAAAAAGATACCTCAGGATCATCTTCCACCAGAAATATTCCTGATTCTGAAATGACTGAGCAGGTTGAAACCCATAATCTTACAGGAACATCAGAAAAAGATACAAGTACAACGTCTGCCTCCAATATTCCAGGGACAAAGTCACAGGAGAGTGATGTTGTGACTTCTACACTGGACAAACAGTTGGAGACTCAGAAGTTATTGGCGACAGCTTTCTTGCATTCACTCAACATACTTGGACCACAGACTTCTGGTCAAGGCAGTGGTTCAGTTGTTCCACAGCTTAGTGGATCAGCTCAGGAAATGATGAGGAATCTATTGGAGCTATGTCAGACTCCATCACAAAATCCTCCTACTCCAATCAAAAGCCAAGCAGAGGAATTTAAGTCTGGAGAAAGTTTGGTGGCTCCATCAGGAGTAAATACCAGTATGACATCTGAAAAACCATCAACAGTTGTATCTAGTGTTCAAAATCGTGGAGCAAATGAGACAGAAACATGTGATGTTGGACTTGTGAAAAATTTAGAGACTAAATTGTTATCAGATTCAGCATCTTTGAATGCTGGTGCGTCTTCCATTGCACAGAGTTCATCATCATCCTCATCCAAAACTGTTTCCAGCACTATATCTAAAGAACAGGCAAACAGTTCTGTAATAGCTTCTGTGCTTTCAGATGTGCCTGAGGTAGCAGCATCATCCACCAATGTTTCAAATACATGTAGTTCTAGTATGAATAAAAAATTAGGGACTGTATCTACTAAGTTGACAAAGACTCCCAAAAAGCAAACCTCAACCTCTGACGGCTTTAGTACCCCATCAAAGTCCAAATCAAAATTGAAGGGAAAATCTACACCTTCATCCAATGTGCCTGAAGAGCCAGTGACTCCAAGATACAGTACACGTAAAAGGACCGCTAACAAGATTGTACAGAAGTTAGCTGAGGAGGAGAATGAGTCAGACATTGCTGACGTGAACGATGACAGTGATAATGATCCTAACTGGGAGGAAACAGAGAAGAAGAAAAAAGTAAGTCCTGAGTATGAGTCAGAGAGAGAGAGAGAGAGAGAGAGAGAGAGAGAGTACTAAATTTTGGATTAAATGCTATGCATTGTGCAACTTAAGATTAGAGATGGTGTATTTTTTTCCACAGTTGCCTTTTGAATCTGCATAGGACAATCCTATCTAAATTATAGTCTATATAAAATCACCCATGAAAACATTAGTGGACTTTGTGAAATTTAAAAATAAATAAGGAATTAATAAGTATTTATTTTTTTTTATGCAGTCATATCATGGCCACAGGATTTCCAGAGAGGTGAGATTTAATTTTTTATTGCTAACAACAAGGGAAAATCATTTGTAAATTTCTACATATCATTAACCTCAAATTACAGAAATTTAAGGATTCGAATTCTGTGCTAAAAAATTTGTTGATCTTTTATTCTAGGAGTCCGACTCCAATGTTTCATTGGATTCTGATGATTTTTTTGATTCTGAGGAAGATGATGAAGCTTTTGATGATGATGTTCATGATGAAAATGGGCAGGAAGATCCTGCACCTTCATTGGATGGGCCTTACACTAACGATTTTAAACGAAAAATAATCTCATATGCTGAAAAACATGGCAACAACCAAACTGCTGTTCGATTTCATATTGATAAGGAAACAGTTTGGAATTGGAGGGAAAAGAAGGACACATTATTTTATGTTCAAGGATCCTCAGCCAATGATGTTCACATACCCGGGTCACAGGTAAACAACACAGAACAACAAATATGGCCATCTTTAAAAAACTGTTTGGTTGTGCTCTCTCCCAATAGACTGAGTTAAAATGGTTCATCTCAAAATTGTTTTACACCTCCATGGAACATTTATCTATGCATTCCAGTAAAATGAATGTGAAATTTCAGCTATTAAATTGAATTTTTTTGAAACGGGGGGGGGGGGGGGGGGGGGGGGATTTACCACATATCTACCTCCCTAATATTTTCATCCATAGTTGGGAGAGGGGAGAGGATGTGTCCTCTTCTAAACGAGCTACAATGTATTTGTTATTATTTTAAGATATTTTCTCTTCAACCAAATATTACTTAAGTCCATTACCTGACAGTCCTTTAGAAATGACTTGAATATTAGACCATACAAAGAGATATAGTGGGATGCACATCACTGTACTGTAAACATTTTTATCTCATTGACGAGATTTAAAAAATCCAGAACAATATCTTTTGATCCGCCTGTACATGCGTTGTACCTTCACGGACATTTAAACAAAAGTTCATTGATGAGGAACAAATGAGAAGAAGCCTTTGGATTACTCAGGTGAGCATTAATTTAGGTCTTATAATTATTCAATATCAAAAATCCAAATTTTTAGCTCACCTGAGCCAAAGGCTTGAGTGAACTTTTCTGATCAAATTTGTCCATTCTCCTGATGCTGTCCTTTCAATTTTATCTTCTTCCTCAGAACCACTAAGCCAATCTCAACCAAACTTGGTACAGTGTTTCATTTAAATTTGTACTGCCAAGCAACATTTGCTATATCTAATTCTAATATTTATATATTGAAATATTTTTTATCAAATTCAGATTTTTGAGTTTTTTCATAAACTTAAAATTTTTCCAAATTTTCATTCTGACTTGTTGCCAAACTCTGATAAACTTGTTACACTGGCATGACTCTAAAATTGAATGCATGCCATATAACCTATATTTTCATAATTTTGACAGAAGTAAAAAATATTCAAAACTTTTAATTCTGACACAATTTTAGCTGACCTCGACTTGCTTCGGATGCTGGATCTGACCTACATTCTCAAAACTAATAACCAGGTTAACATTTTTGGAACAGATCAATCCCAATGAACTTTAAAACCTAATATTTGCATTACTTAAACTAATAACATTTGTCAAGGTGAGCTTCATAATCTTTGATTACCTATGATTTTTTCTTTTTTTACAGCCACAGACGACAGATGATGAAATAGAACTTGCCATAACAAGATATAACCCAACTCAAAGAAGAAGCTTTACCCCGAAATTCAAACTGGAGGTCGTTAATTACGCCTTGCAGGCCGGCAACCGTGCCGCCCAACGGAAATTCCAGGTTGGCGAAGCATCAGTCCGTTACTGGAGAAAACAGCAGAAAAAACTCGAAAACTGCAAAACAGACAAAAGGAGACTCACCCCATGTCGTAGCATGTGGCCCGATCTAGAAGCCTTATTGAAAAGTTGGATTTTGGAACAGAAAGAGTGGGGAACCGTTCTTTCTATTCATCAAATGTGTGAAAAGTCTAAGGTGTTTGCCGAGATGTTGAAAATTGAGGGATTTCGGGGATCTAGGGAATGGGTAGTAAGATTTCTATTCAGGAACAAAATTTCATTGAAGCATGTTAAAATGCTGAGAAGATCGAAAAATTGTCGAGTAGATTATGAAAATGAATGATGTTGAAAATTGAGAGATTTCATGGATAAAATGCCTGGGTGAGAAGGTTTTTATGTAAAAATGAATGATAGAGATGTTTTCTGCATGTGTTGATGGTATAGAGATGTAACTTTGGATTTTATCTGTTGAAGGTGATGGGGAAACTGAATGATTGAGATAATTTTCTATCTGTATTTTGGTTATTGTAATACATGTAGAACAATTCTCTGTTATCCTTGTACTTTCAGTAAGGCACGGTATTCTCAATGATACATAAAATTTTGTCTGAAGTTTACACAGCCTGTCATTCACTGTTGAAATATACATTCCGACAAATGTCAACACATTCATCAAAGATCCAATGATAGTGTTTCGTATGGCAGAGAGATGGGGCTTAAGTTGAATTAATTTCTTAACCAATATAAATCTTTTTTGCCATTTGAGAGACGTTAATTACGAAATGTCAAGAAAGTCACACCCTACTGAAAATCCAGGGTTAACTGAGAATCTAAAGATTTCATAAATGCAAGATGAAACTTTTGATTTTATCATGTTTGACACTAATTTTTGGTAGGCAAATTACATGCTACATGTAACAACACAAAAAAAGTCAATTTTTATTTTTTTATTTTATGAGAGTAACTAGGGGAGATCCACTGAATCAGTTGATTTGAATGATGTGTTAAGATGAATATCAAAACACTTGTATATTTTGAAAAATTATGAATTGGCATGCTATCATTTGCAGACATTACCAATTATTTATCACTTTCAAGTATTTGCTATATAATAAAATCCACAATGTTGGAGTAGTTTTATTTAAATATTATTTCTTCATTTGAAATTTGTACACTGAATGTGTTTTCCAAAATAATGTTGTTTATTTTTTTATTTTTTATGCACTTATTAAATTAAGTAGTTATGACAAATAACTTCATTTTTTCTTAAACTGAAAAATCATGTTTCAAGCATTGAACTTTTTATGTTTTAAATCATGCTGAAATTCCTAATTTGTGCACTGTTAAATGAATTTACTGTGTATATATTTCAAAACATGCATATTTGAATACATGTTTGTTATTTTTTTTAAATAAAAATGTCATATTTGATTTTGATAGTTTTATTTTTTCAAATTGAAAGTACATAAAAAACATATGAGTTGGAATCAAATTGAAAGTGGGATGGCTAATTGAAGGGGGGTGGGAGGTCCTAACCAATGAAAAAAGGTTTGTTTGAACATATTTTATTGACAAGCAAAAGGATAAGGAACAAGGGGGGATTGGGGCCCCTTTATAACCCCCTGGTTCCGACGCCTATGCATAACGTATCTTTCATGTACTCAAAAGATAATGTTCACTTACATGACTTTCAATGTAATGAAACAATACAAATGTAAGCAAGGCAAAGAATGAGCACTGAAAACTTGGGATCAGGTTTCATACAGGAGCAAGCATTCCTTCAAATTGATCATATCCACCATACACCCTTTGTTGTGATTGGATAAAAGAAATCTATAGGCAAATCACCATGAAAGTTTGTATGAAAGAGGTTCTGTTTGCAATTCACCTCCTTAATGAATAATTTATGCTCTATTCTAAACTTTGATAAGTAATATTTCCAAGATTTTAACAGAAACTGTAATTCTTTCGATCAGTCTGTACATGCGTTCTTAACTGTCGGACATTTAAACAAAAGTTCATTGACGAAGAGAAAATGGGAAGAAGCCTTTGGATTACTCAGGTGAGCATTAATTTAGGTCTTATCTTCTATATTAACCATCAAGAATTTTAGCTCACCTGAGCCCAAAGGCTTGAGTGACCTTTACCTTTTCTGATCCAAATTTGTTCTTTGTGTGCTGTTGTCCATGTAAACTTTTTTTTCCCAATTTTATCTTCTTTCCAAAAACCACTAAGCCAATTTCAACTAAACTTGGTACAGTGTTATTATTTTGGTACTGCCAGACAACATTTGCTGGTGCCAACAGTAACATTAAACTTTTCTTATTGATTAACTTGCTAACTTTTATT